>JAKSZP010012449.1:0-49193 GCA_022478985.1 Massospora cicadina
TTTGGGTTGTATGTCCGCTAATATGAATTCTCCACTCGGCGTTCCACATGGAGAGTAGGATTCGTTTGTAGTGGGCTTTAGTCCCGTGAGGACCTGTGGCCAATGTGTGTGAAGCGAGGTATTTCATCAGGGAGTGGGGGTTCAATGGATTGTTGAGGCCCAAGGCGCGGGAGAAGTTGGAGCAGGCTGCACGGGACCAGTGTTGGGAGGGGAGTGTAGGGGCGGTGACGGCTGCAATCCAGGTGCCCAGGATCTTGGCAGCATGGGCTTTGAAGTCAAGAAGGCCCATGCCACCATGATGATGAGGGCCAAACATGACCTCTAGCCGCACTGGTGGAGGGCGGCCTGACCAAAGCCATCCTTGCAGCAAGGCATACAAGGATTTGAAGAAGTTTGGGGAGAAGGGGATGGCGTGGGCTCCAAACCAGACTTTGGAGAGGAGCATAAAATTGGCTAAGACAACCCTGCCAGTAAGGGAAGTAGGGTGGGCTCTGAGGGAGGTGATTCGCTTCGTCACGTTGTCCAGAATATGGCACTCCATTACTACTGATGCATATCCGCCAGCATCCATCCACACGCCCAGATGGTGTACCAGTCCTATGGTAGGACGTGGCGCGAAGGGGAGCACCAGTGGAGCGGTGTGGGTTGAGTTAGTAGGGCGAGGACGTGGGCGAGCAGATGGGCTGGGTTGGGAACTAATTGCTGGGGTCCAGCAGTTCAGAAACTGACCAAGGAAAGTGATTTTAGTTTTGGAAGCGTTCAGTGCCGCGTTTCTTACCCGGGAATACTCCTGGATGAGAGCTTCAAGCGCGCGTGCATCTTGATTATCAGACACCTCAACCACACAATCATCTGCAAACGCCATTACCTTGACTGGGGCTTGGCTTGGCACATGGACCCCAGTGAGTTGGGCATTCACATTTCGCAGTAGTGGGTCAAGGCTGAAGTTGTATAAGAGTGGGCTGAGGGGATCCCCTTGTCGCAAGCCCCTTTGAGGGCGGACCACTTCCGTTAGAAAGCCTGGGCCACGCACTGCCATTGTTGCAGATTCCGTGAGCAGCATCACCCAGTTGATGAAGCGGGGGTAGGCGGAATTGATGGAGGCAGGCCCTAAGGTATTCCCAGTTTACTCTATCATAGGCCTTTTGTTGGTCCGAAAATACAAGTGCCCCAGAGGCTGTGGACTGACATACATAAGCCACAGAGTGCACGTTATCCCAAATCGACCTTCTGGGGATGAAACTGAATTGTTCTGGGGAGATGGTGGAAGATGCTACAGTCCCTAAACGGTTAGCCATAATTTTTGTTAAAATTTTGATGTCTGTGTTTGTTAGAGAAATGGGGCGCCAGTTGGCTAAGTCAAGATTATCCCCTTTCTTGAAGAGTGTGATGGTAAAGGCCTCATGTCCTCCTGGTAGGAGGCGCGTTTCCAACAGGCTTTGGGTAAGTGAGGCGAGCAGCAATGGGGATATATATTTGAAATGTTTTTTATAGAACTCATATGGAATGCCATCTGGGCCTGGGCATTTTTGGTTTAACGCACCACAAATGGCTGTCCATAATTTGTTCAGAGTAATCAAATTCATTATTTCTGGGCATCAGAAAACGGTGCAAATGTGGGCTCAGTCGAGAAATTCCGCCACTTCAGCTGGCTGAATTGGATCAGATTGGTACAACTTGGATAAATACCTTTGCGTTTTGATTGCCACTTCAGCCAGTGTATCCGCAATAGAATTATCCGATCTTTGCACCTGTGTGCAGGCCACAATCTGGTTTGGTGCAAATTTATTTTTAAGGAAATGTGTGGTGCACTTGTCACTTTTTGTGATGCGTGTGGCCCTGTATTGAACCCAAACCTGATGTTTGTGTTGCCTTTCAAGTGCATTGAGGTGGGCAGCTGCCTCCGCCCACTTCTGGCCCCATGCAGAGCTGTATCCTGTAGCTGGGATGTTGGACTCCAAATGTGTCAATTCTGCCAGAGCGCGCGAGATAACTGCTGATGTGGCTTGTGAGCGTCTGGAGGAGAGATGGCGATAGTGGCGGATGGTGTCATCTTTGAAAGTTGCCCATGTAGAAATGGGGTCCGCGCAAAATGGTGCAACAAACTTTTTTGCCAAAGTTGCCTCTTCCACCCATGTGGAAAATCCTGGTGACGTGAGCTCGGGGGGCGGATTTTGCACCAATGTGGGGTCTTAGCAGCTGTAACAGGTAGGTGGTAGGTAAGCTAGACCAGCTGATGATTGGAGCATTCCATTTTTGTTGTTTTGAAGTGGGAGATGTGGGGTTGGAATTTCGCCGGCGTTAGAATAAGGTCAATGCAGGTCATGGATCTTTTTTTTAGTACTAGATACGGGTCATGGACCTTAACTGGCCATTGTGGATGTGGGGACGCGTCATGTTTTTGAGCAGTGGGGCATGTCATGGCAGCACATCCATTAACCCGAGGGTGGCCTTTAGAACGCATAGTTCTACATGACCCTGGGGGGTGTGGGGTGAGGAAGGCCATAGGTCTGTTGGTGTGTTTAGCCAACAGTACATGTCGCAGACTAGGAAAGAGTCTGGGGGTATTGGGAGTGATTTGACTGACAAGAAAAATTCCCAATGCTTGCGTGCACCATTTGGGGCATAGATGTTGAAAATTGCATTTGCTACATCAGCCCACGAGAAAGTGACAACAAGCACTTGGCCATTTAGGAATGTTTCTGAGGATAAAAATTTGAAAAAGTTATTTTTCCAAATTAGCACCCCACAGTGCTTTGACCAAAAGGATAAGGATGGGAGGAGCATTGCTTTCCAAGTTTCCTTGGAACCTCATGGACAGTGGGACTCCTGGATGGCCAGGATGTCCACGGGTAAATTGTGTTGTAAAAAACTCAGTTTCCTAGCCTGGGATGGGGAGGCCTTGAGTCTGGCGATATTTAACATCCCTAAAGTGAAGGTTTCCCCCTTCACACCTTAGGTGTGAGGGGGTGGGCACCCAGGCCCACCAGCCTCTTCTAGCTCCCCATGGGCCTTCACAGCAGCGCGGGTGTTAGCAGCAATGCTATTGGAGTTTTTGTTGATTTTGCGGAAAGAGTCATGTTGGCTTTAGCCTTCACTTTTTGTTTTCCCGATGTCGGACAAATTTTTTGCAGTGTGGATGAGATCGTTGCACCGTTGAGCGGGTCAAAACTTTTTTTTCAGTTGGGATGGGTCCCAAGTTGGTTTTGACCAGAGCTTGGGTGCAACAATTGGGTGAGATCAAATCTCCCATCAGATCCTCAGATTGAGTGGCCCACTTGGCATGGGCTTCCCAATCTGATTGGTTGATGGATTCCCAAGTTGCTTCCACCACAAAGGTTTCCATGTCCTCCTGGCGTTGTGAGTGTGGGATAGCGGTGGTGGCTTTGGCCACTTCCTTGGCCGTGGCCCTATGGGCCTGCTTGGCCTTCTTCCACTCTTGTGGGGAGATAGGCTTTACCTGTAGGTAGCAGCCTTGTGCTCCCCACGGGAAAGCCTCCTTGGTGCTTGCAGTTGGTTTGTAGTGCGCCTCTCCGCTGGCCATGGCCGCTGAGGGGTGCTCTTGGAATGTGACGCCCTCCTTGATTGGGCATGCGTGCACCTTATGGCTGAATGCGTCACAGTGGGTGCAAATGTGGGGCGCGCTGTCAACTGTCACCCGGATTGGGTGGGTGGTATGCCCTGCAATATCAATAAAAGTGGAGTGCAGGATCTGGGTTAGGTCCTTTGTGATCTCTTCAGTTGGGGTCAGAACTGAGATGGCTTTGCCAGTGCACAGGCGTGGCATCAGCATAAAGCGTTGCATTTCAAAAGATTGTATTTCGCCGTACATGGCGAGACCATCTTTCAGGTGTTGTTCCAAATTGTCACGTTTTACCGTAGTAGGCAAAAAGTCAAACGTGAGGAAAATTTGGTTTGATTTTGCACATCTGGTGCATTTAGTTTCGATGAACCATTGCCCTTTGGGGAGGTTGACCACTATGCGCACCACTGCAGCCTCATCTGCTGCCATTTTGCTTTTGAAACCTAGGTCCAGCCAACCGCATGACATGGAGTGAGGCGCAACGTACACCGCGGTCAGGAAAATTGTGTGCACTTCTTCACAAAATCTTTCCCATAAGGCCGTTTTTTAGATGTCCAGCAACACGCGGACTCCAAATTCCACCGATGAAAGTGGCTGGGAGTGTGGCGTGTTGATGTACTGGTTGCATCATGCTTGCCATGCAAGTATCTCTGGGGAAATAGTGACCACCAGTTTTTTAAAATTTTTGTCAATTCCGCTGGATTCTCCAGGGCGTTTTTGAATGTTGGGGGCCGCGGGTCTTCCACCTGCTCCTCTTACCTTGCTTGACCAACTGCTCCCTGACATGGGCGCAGACTAATCTCCTCTGTGAGATTATCAAACTAGATTCAGTCTTGAATTGAATAGGCTGCAAAATTGATTGCAACGCGAAAGAAAAGTGGCATCTAGAGATTTTTAATCAAGCAAAGCAATCTAATTTCCATCATTATTTACCAAACGTCAATTGCCAAAATAGCCTCCCAATTGTCACTAAAATAGGATGAGAAATTTTTTTGATATTGACACTGCTGTGATGCAAGATTTAGGTAATCTAATTTGTCATACCACATTTTATTAAGCTTATACAATTTTTTATAGGTGGTGTATTTCTGGGTGAATGAAGTATTTGTGATAATAATCAGCCTCAGTAATCAACTCAGTGGAGGGTAGCTGGTATAATGCATACAGATATTAATTGTGGAGGGTACAGCATTAGTATGTGATTGACTTTACCATCTTCCAGTTATATAAATTTCATCCAGAAGTAACCAAATAGTCACATTGATCTTTATTGAAATAAAGTTATTATATTCTTACTCAAAATGGGTAATAAGAATAAAAAGGTAGTCCAGAGCTCTAGGATTTTGGGCTAAGTTAGAAGCACCTTAACTTTTGTTTACTAATCTTTCTTATTAAAAGTTATTCCCTACTCAGGTGGAAAGTCTATTTTATAAATATTTTCATTATATTTTTGCTTTTTCAAAGTAACAAAATTGTAGCCCCTTGTGTGAGGATCAAATCCTAGTAAGGGTACTAACTGAGCTAAAGGTCTTGTTTAACACTTTAAGCTGTTTTACCTAGAGTTTCTATTCTTTTCTTGGGATGGCTAGGACATCATTGTTATTAAATTTCTTAGTACTAGTCATAAAGCATAACTAAAGAATTCAATAATTTAGGTGGATAGAATTTAGGATCCTTTATTAAGTATATTAAGCAGTTTTATAAATGAGTGAGAAACATACGACATTAGGAATATCCTAATCAATCATAATCATTATCTTCATGGAACTTATGAATTAAATGCTGAACAATGCCTTTCACTGCTTTCCATCTTCTAATACTCATGTTTTCATTTTATACCTTTTGAGAAAAGTTTATAAAAATGGGCAACTGTCTCATTGGGTTCATCAAAGGGTCTTACATGATGATTAAAAACTTGTAATAATTTCTAAAAAACTCGCTTCATTATCTCCATTCAGATTAATTTGTTAACAAGAGTTTTATTAAGTAATTTTATTGACTCAATTTCAATATAAAAGTTAATTCTCTTCCAATATTAAACTTTTAAGATAAGCGGTATTTTTTAAAATGGAACAATTAAGATATATCAAGACTTTTAAATTAGTAGTTATCACAGTATAATTAAATAACATTACCTCTATATGATTGAATGACATAATCAATTAATTTCTGATTTCATTCCAGCCTCAACAATTTTTATACTAATAAACTATCAGTATACATACCTTAAGTTTCTGTTTTCAATGAATTTATATAAGAATAAAATATACAGCATGGGAGCTTTCTTTTACCGCTCAAAGTCAGTTTTTAGTGATTTTAAATTTAAGTTTTATTTATCCACAGCCGTCTGCCCAAACCTATTCTTTGATGTCCTTGGCTCTGCCGCCTGCCGCCCCAGTGTGGGGCAGCGGTGCATCCCCACCTAGCATTTTCTGCCCCACAAGCAAGCACATTTGGATGGGCTCAAACAGCCCACCCACTGCTTCCAGCCATTTTGTCCCCCCATGGGACTTAGCGCTCCACCTGGCGCGCGTCCACCCTTCTCACCCCCATCCTCTCGCCCTCCCTCGCTCCACCATTCGCTATTGCCTCAGAGTGGACTATGGGCGTTTGTTCTCATATGCTGATAAGGCAATTATTGACCTAGCCACTGCGACCTTTGCGCCAGCTGGCTTTATAGACTTCCACCCTTTTAAGGGCTACTTTGACGTTGGGTTCCAATCTGAGGAGGATGCTGAAGTGGCAGCACAAACTCCTCTAATTTATAAAAAAACCCCATTCCCACAACCTGTACTCGCCTCCCTTCAGACACCACGCTGGTGGTGTCCTTTGCAAATCTCCCATCCCGCCTTCCACCCCAGGTTTTGTGTGACCAGTTGGTCGCGGGGCTCATGGCTTATGGCACTCAGCCCAACCTCATCTTTGCCATCCCATCTGGTGCGGAGCGCCTTGCTGCTCTTCGTGCAACAGCCACCATCATACCACACCACCCTACCATAGCCCAACAAATCCTGCCCCGCGCTAGTGTGGCTGAAGAGCCTGATCATTTCTTTTGGGCTCAGGTCGATAATGGTAGGCAGATTTGTTCCCTCTGCTTTGGCCTTGACCATGCAAAAGAAGTGTGCCCTCAGGCCAAGTCCGCTGCTGTGACTTCTGAGCCCCCCTCTGGAGGTTCAGTATGGGGCGCTTTGCTGCCCCCTCCCACCCTCCAATCTCGTTAAGTGGGCCCGCATGAAAATCAGCCCCCCAAAACCTCCGCCTCACTCTCCCACCTAAATCCGCCTCAGCCAATCAGAGCAATGCTTGGACCACCATTGGCACCCAAGCAGCCGCCCATTTACCCAATCCCGCCCACCCAAATTTGAACGCCACTATTCCAGTGAACCAAAATCCATGGGATCTATTGGTTGAGACTGACAAATCAGGTAATGTACTCATTAGTAAGCATACAGGTCAACCTCTCTGCCAATTTGATTATGGTTGGGCAGAATTTTTCCTTCCCAACTTCGATGAAACCCCTACCCCTCGCCATTTCGCTCCTCTGCCCAATACAACCCCCTTCCAAAGTGACCACCAGCTCGCCTTAGCTGCGGTGGCCTCTCCTCAGTGCCTGAAACTATGCACCGTGGTGGCCCAGTCAGTGGCTCAGCTCCAGCATGGCCTGCCCACCCTCTTCTTCCCCCCCAACTTCCCTGAATCTCCCTGCAGTGACATCTCGAAACTATTCAATGATGCTGAAGTTGCTATTATGAATGTCGCAACGCTTGCTTCATTCAACCCCTCAGCTAAAATCACCTGCCACAGTATCTCCCTTTTCATTCAACTTCCTGAAGCCCGCAAAGAAGCAGAAATTCCCCTTGCAGCTTTTGTTGAATCACTCTCCTGTCATTATATTGATGGGGAAGTGGAAAACTCTTACTACGCTGACCTCCACCCCCACTATGCAGATGCCCCAACGCCCTGGCTCTCTACTCTGATCCAGTACTGTAACCAACATCCCATGATCAAGGCGGGTCTTTCTGAAAACCAACCCCCGACCCCTCCTCACCCTCTGCCATGGTGGGTTAGCAGTTTCCGCTTCCCAATTGGTTAGTAGTTTTATTTTGTCGTTTTGAGTGTTGTGATTTGGTACTGTCTGTCCCCTGGTCAGCGTACCTCAAATAAATTGAAAAAGATATATACAGTATGGGGTACAATCCTACCTCCCCTCCCCCAAAACTTGAGGCTGCAGCTGCACCTACAGCTACTAATCATTCTCCTCCTCTCCCCAGTGCCACACAGGATTCCTACAATCAATAATAATGGATTGGACCCCAGTCCAATCCCATGCTTCCTCTAACAAATCAACCAAACCTCAACCATATGCCAATTCCCCAATTCAATCCAACCAGATCCCATGGGAGTTATTGTCTAAAATTGATGAATCAGGTAAGCTCATTGAAGAACCATCTCTGCAAGTTTGAGCGGTTTGTTAATGCAGAATGGGATGCCAAATACCCTCTCCGCCTATATACCTCACAGCCAAATGCTGAATCATTTTTCAGTGACCACCAGCCTGCAGTTGAAGCAGCTGCAACACCAGATTGTCATTCCCTCTGAAAAGCAGTCGCCAAATCAGTGGTGATGCTCACAGGAGATATGACCCACATGTTATCCCTCAACCCTCACTCCAAAAGTCAAAGTACAATGAATCAATCACACAAAAATGTCAACGAAGCTATCCAGAATGTGGTAACAGTAGCATGAAATCCTAAATCTAAAGTTACCCAAACCAATATTGCCATGTTTGTTAAACCCCCAGATGCCCGCATTAAAACCAAAAAGCTTTAGCTGAATATATCAGTACCATTTTCCTAGCTGGCAATTTCCATGAAATACCAATAATTAGCAATATTGAACCACATGCTGCCAATGCCCCAACGCCCTTGCTGTCCACCTTGACACATATCCTACTCTGGGAGGAGGAAACTGCTGCTGAAGATGAGCCCCATGAGCCCCTCTCCTCTTACACCATGGAGGGATAAGCGGTTTCTGCTGCCCACCTGGGTGGTTGTTTTTGTTTAAAATGTTCATTCAACCCGCTCATTTGGGCGTTTTTTCTGAACCAATTAGTTACATTAGTTATAGTTTTATTTTTTAGTTTTGGTAATGTCCTTCCCCTGGTTGGCTTACCTCAAATAAATATTGAAGATATATACATTAAATCTAACAGCAACTAAGGCATTTGATTGATCTGTGATTAACTATTCATATTTGGATAAAACTTGATATATTATAGTGGACAGTATATTGTTCAATTTATTTGAGGTACACCAACCAGGGGACGGACAGTACTGAATCACAACACTCAAAATGACAAAACAAAACTACTAACCAGGTGGGAAGCAGAAACCGCTAACCCACCATGGCAGAGGGTGATGAGGGGTCGGGGGTTGGTTTTCAGAAAGACCCGCCTCAATCAAGGGATGTTGGTTACCGTACTGGATCAGAGTAGAGAGCCAGGGCGTTGGGGCATCCACATAGTGGGGGTGGAGGTCAGCGTAGTAGGAGTTTTCCACTTCCTCATTAAGATAATGATGGGAAAGTGTTTCAACAAAAGCTTCAAGGAGAACTTCAGATTCTTTGCAGGCTTCAGGAAGTTGGGTGAAAAGGGAGATACTGTGGCAGGTGATTTTGGCTGAGGGGTTGAATGAAGCAAGCGTTGTGACATTCATAATAGCAACTTCAGCATCATTGAATAGTTTCGAGATGTCACTGCAGGGAGATTCAGGGAAGTTGGGGGGAAGAAGAGGGTGGGCAGGCCATGCTGGAGCTGAGCCAAAGACTGGCCACCGCGGTGCATAGTTTTGGGCACTGAGGAGAGGCCACCGCAGCTAAGGCGAGCTGGTGGTCACTTTGGAAGGGGGTTGTATTGGGCAGAGGAGCGAAATGGCAAGGGGTAGGGGTTTCATCGAAGTCAGGGAGGAAAATTCTGCCCAACCATAATCAAATTGGCAGAGAGGTTGACCTGTATGCTTACTAATGAGGACATTACCTGATTCGTCAGTCTCAGCCAATAGATCCCATGGATTTTGGTTTACTGGAATAGTGGCGTTCAAATTTGGGTGGGTGGGATTGGGTGAATGGGAGGCTGTTTGGATGCAGAAGGTGGTCCAAGCATTGCTCTGATTGGCTGGGGTGGATTTAGGTGGGAGAGTGAGGCTGGAGGTTTTGGGGGGGGGCTGATTTTCCATGTGGGCCCACTGAACAAGATTGGAGGGTGGGAGGGGGCAGCAAAGCGCCCCATACTGAACCTCCAGAGGGGGGCTCAGAAGTCACAGCAGCGGACTTGGCCTGAGGGCACATTTTTTTGCATGGTCGAGGCCAAAGCAGAGGGAACAAATTTGCCTACCATTATCGACCTGAGCCCAAAAGAAATGATCAGGCTCTGCAGCCACACTAGCGCGGGGCGGGATTTGATGGGCTATGGTAGGGTGGTGTGGTATGATGGTGGCTGTTGCACGAGGAGCAGCAAGGCGCTCTGCACCAGATGGAATGGCAAAGATGAGGTTGGGCTGAGTGCCATAAGCCATGAGCCCCGCGACCAACTGGTCATACAAAACCTGGGGTATAAGGTGGGATGGGAGATTTGCAAAGGATACCACCAGAGTGATGTCTGAAGGGAGGTGAGTATGGGTTGTGGGAATGGGGTTTATTATAAAATAGAGAAGTTTGTGCTGCCACTTCAGCATCCTCCTCAGATTGGAACCCAACGTCAAAGTAGCCCATAAAAGGGCGGAAGTCTATAAAGCCAGCTGGCACAAAGGTCGCAGTGGCTAGGTCAATATTTGCCTTATCAGCATATGGGAACAAACGCCCATAGTTAACTCTGAGGCAATAGCAAATGGCGGAGCAAGGGAGGGAGAGAGGATGGGGGTGAGAAGGGTGGACGCGAGCCAGGTGGAGCGCTAAGTCCTGTGGGGGGACAAAATGGTTGGAAGCAGTGGGTGGGCTGTTTGAGCCCATCTGAACGCGCTTGCCTGAGGGGCAGAAAACGCTAGGTGGGGGTGCACTGCTGCCCCACACTGGGGCGGCAGGCGGCAGAGCCAAGGACATCAAAGAATAGGTTTGGGCAGACGGCTGTGGATAAATAAAACTTAAATTTAAAATCGCTCAAAAGTGACTTCAAGCGGTAAAAGAAAAGTTTTGGACAGTATATTGTTAATCATTACTTCTTTGGGAAACATTCGTTGAAAAATCTAAAGAAAGTGGATTCCATTGATTATTTAATAATACTGTTAAAAATAGTCAATAACTATTGAAATGGTATCAGATTTATATTCAGATATATGGTTTTTTAACTTTATATTGTTAAAACTACTATTATTGCTATTTTAAAATATCACTTACTAAGAATTAGAAAACTTAGGATATAAATTAAGATAACAATGCATAGTTACACCTATTTTTTCCAGGATAGTATATATGATGGAGACCTTTTGTAAACTAACAATGATCACCATTATTTGTTTAAATAAAAGAGATAAATTTGAATACTATTATTGGTAACAAAAAAACTTAATAGGCCATTAGTAAAGCTGGAAGAGCTTAAAATAACTTGGACAACTCTTATTAGAACTTTACCAAATAATTCAGCTTCTTATCTGAGCAGCGCGTAATATACAATAACCTTATGGAAAGGTTGCCAGTTACACTTTCTAGTTTTGATGTTTATTGGACTAAAACCAAGAAACTTTTCATTATGGTTAAAATAGTAGGCTTAGTATGTCGCAAACTGCCCAAGGTTGGAGCCTATGTCATTTGCTTTAAAAGGTCAGATAGATTCCCATTGATATGTTGGACTAGAAAAATTTTAAAAAGCCATACCTTTTGTAAGGATATTAACACATGGCATGGTGAGTTCAAGTAAAAGCTAAATTAAGAAAAATAAATAACAGAAAAAAATTATATTGTAAAAATTTAATAGTTTTTATGAAAAGCATTAATTTAAAAAATAATTTAGCTATATATAACAAAACATAGTTATAAATATAAATATAAAACTTTGTGGAGATTTTGGCGTTGCTCAATTTATTAATTACCAGACATTTTTTAAGATTGTAAAATCTTTCTTTCCCATAACAATCACTTTAGTTACTATGATTTGATTTGAACAGCATATTTAATAATCACACAGGAGAGATGGGCAATTTTAATAATAAATCTAATACAACCTGGGCAAGCGTTGCATCAAGAGGTGTGCAAAACGGTGCATCCAAGGGCAAGAAACGCCCTGGAGGGGGACCAGGAACCCAAGCCACCAATAAACCACAAACTCAGACACCATCTGGGTTTATGGTATTTACTATAAAACAAGATCAATACATGTACATCCAATGTAACCAACCCCTTTCAAAGGTGAAACATGGGCTCTAACTCTTCCTTGGGAATGAGTCCCCGACCCTTTGGGAGAAAACATGCAAGGCACAGCCCTCCCTTTTCCCCCACGTGGTATATGTCACCATTTACAACATGGGCCAAGGCTGGATCGATATTGGTTTTGAAACAGCCAAAGAAGTGGAGGCCGCAGCAAAAGTCTGCATCAAAATTACCCTCCCCAAGGGCAAAAAAATAGTGCACACCGCGCACACCAGATGGAACAAAGTGAAACTTTGTTCATCTCCTTTGACTCACTCCCTACCAAACTTTTTTTGTAAGGTAATTGAGGAGGAGCTCTGAAAAGGGCTCGTAGCCTATAGAGAAATTATGCAACTCAAATTACAGCAGATTTCGCCTGATGCCAACCCTGTGCACAGGCAAAGCTATCGCCATGATCAACCCATTCCCCAAAGTGGAAGATAATTTATCAAGAATCCCCTGCACAGCAGAGTTTCACTTTGCAGATGGGGGACAGTCATCTGCATTCTGAGTTACACCAGAATGCACACCACATATATGCAACCACTGCGGTTCATTGGGACACAAGGAACACGCATGCCCATGAAGGAGGTCTTAATGGAAGCAGACTGCTGTGAGGAAGCCATGGACGAAAGTAACAAAAACTTCGCCAGAATGACCAATGGCCACCACCCATTTCACTGGGGTGAAGATGGACTTTACTCCATTGTGGACCTAGTTACACATAAAGAATGCAAAGAGGCACAAAAAGCCTGCAAGCAGGCAGCAGCTAAGGTGGCAGCGCATGCGGAATCATCCTCTGACCCCAGACAAATTAAAGAGGACATTTTGGATATACACCAAGCCAACCAATCAGAACAATATACTCAGGCTGAAAATTTTCACAGCAACTTGACTGAGTGACCAAGCGACATCAATCATGTACACTTTGAGGAACAATTCAGCTGCAATATGGGCGAAAATGAAGTGCATAATTCTCCAAATTTAACCCCAAAATTACAGAACCCAATCAACACCCCACATTGAACCATCATGAGACATGTGCGGGAAAAGATAACACAAATTCCAAAGCCGCAATTCCCACAAAAAATTGGGTCTGATCAAGGGAACTGACATTATCGCTGAGAGAGTTGGAGTACAGATGCAGATCATGGCCAAAATGAGCCACGGTGGGTTAGGGCCAGAGGGCCCTCCCAACCGCTCCTGAGGCGCCGCAGGCACCTCAGTGTCAATAAGACGCTAAACATCGCAGGAGCCAGGGCTCAAACGTCCCAAGCCAAAAAGCTGGACTTCCTGCGAAAACCCCTTGTAGACATCTTGGCCATCCAAGAAACCCGCTGTCTACAAGGGGAAGAAGGATCCTGGACAGCCAGGGTCTCACCATCACAATTGACATGGATGTCTCACTGTGGGGTGATCATCCAAAATAATAAAGAATTAAAGATTGCTAACTCCTCTTCATATCTGCATGGCTGCATCCTGGCAAAATGATTGAAAACTAAGAGGAAAAATTTTGATAGCATGTATCTATGCACCATGCACTGCAGCTGAGAGAAAACAATTTCTAGAAACCGTTCCAACACTCACCCTCCCACCAGATACCATCCTGTTGGGCTACTTTAACTTCTGGGATAACCCTGACATGGACTGAAGGCCTAACCCCAGGGGATACCCACCAGGGCACACCAAATTCTGCACAATGAAGGCATCCCTTGGCCTACAGGATGCCCTCCCCTCTGGTTCACCACTCCTTCCCCACATGAAACAGCCCAACATACACAAGGGAGTGCTCATATCAATGATCTGCATCAATCACATCCTCATCCCACAATCCCAAATAATCAAGAATTTCCAAATTTACAACAAAAAAGTCAATTTTTCTGAATACCAACTTGTTTTGGTGAAGCTATCACCAACCCAAACCCACACACAGGTGTCGCCCTGGAGAAAGCTACACCTAGAAAATATAAAACTACCCAAAATATCCAACTGGGTTGAACATGAGGCCACAATCCCAGACTTCACAGCCCCACTCACTTTGGATCCCATCGTAACCTGGGAAAATTTCAAAAAAACTAATCAACAAAACCTGACATCTTGCATCATGTAAGCACACCACTGACACAGTCACAATCAGGCGTACCTTGGCGGAACTGGACCACCTTGAGCTAAACACCCCAAGATCTGGTTATAGCCCCAACTGGGGACGCAAATGGGGTGGAAATATCTGCCTGACTAAACACCCTCATCTTTGAGCACCAACACAGAATCAAAGTATCAAACAAGGGAAGCTCATAAAGGAAGGTGAAACATGTTTGACATATTTATTCCGCCAATTCCACTCCCGCGGCAACCAGCCCACATGCACACAGGTCTACAAGACCAATGGCACCATGGCAACTGACCCTGAGGAGGCAAGGTGGAAGTACACCGCTATTACACCGAATTATACCACAATACACCAACTGACCCACTAAAAATCACAAAATTTATACAAACCGCCGGGATACAAAGCAAACCACCAGACTACAATATACTAGATCTAATTACATGGGAGGAGCTTTGGGATACAATCCGCGGTGCACCACATAGTAAAGCCCAGGGCCTGATGGGATACCCAACAAATTTTACACAAAAAATTTTCAGCAAATTGCCCCCCTCCTATTGGCGTCTATGAACCAGTGCTTACTGGAAACACGCCTCCTACCTGGTGGCCATGAATCATATGTCATAAACTTGTAAAAAAAGGGTGACAAATTGGATCTGGACAACTGGCATCCAATCGCACTTTCTAATACTGATACAAAAATTTTGACAAAAATTTTAGCAGCCAGATTAGGCGCAATAGCCTCTAACGTCCTGTCACCCAACCAGTTTGGGTTTATACCAGGGCGCTCAATCTGGAACAACATACACCCTGTTTCAAACATATGTCAGTCCAAAGCAACTGGAGCCCTAGTCTTCTTAGACCAGGAAAAGGCATATGACCGCGTTAGCTGGCTATACCTAAAGGAATGCCTACACGCTTTCAAACTCCCACCCAGATTCATAAACTGGGCGATGCTCCTTACAGAATCTGCAACCATGGCTGTATGCTGCCCTGGCTTCCTAACTAACAAGATCACACCACACAGAGGGCTCTAATAAGGGGACCCCCTCAGACCACTGCTGTATAATTTCAGTTTTAATCCACTCCTCCGCGTAATTGAATCACGCCTCATGGGCATAACTTCACAAGGCCAGCCAACAGTCAATATAATGGTCTTTGCGGATGACTGTGTGGCAGGTATAGCTAAAAACAATGATTCCTGACAGCTGGAACACACCCTAGAGGAATACTCCATGGTGAGCAAAGCATTGCTCAACAAAAGGAAAACAGAAATATTTCTCTTAGGCAAGTACACTAACAACTGGGCTACAACACCAGAACTTCATACCCCCATACAAAGGAAAAAATCCACTCATCTTACCCTTTGCATCACCTATCATCACCACTCCTGTCCGCCAACTTGGGATATGGCTGGAAACAGGGGATATGCCAATGAGACAATGGAAAGCAACCTACTACAGCGGGTATCCAACCGCGTCGCCTCCCTCAAGGGAAGATCCTCAGGATTAACGGGGCGAGTAACAGTTGCTAACTCACTCATCCTCCCAATAGTATGGTACCCTGCCCATGCGATCGCCTTCTCACCTACCTTCATAACTTCAATCCGCACGCTCATCCAGGTCTGGCTATGGCCCAGCTCCCACCCTCCCATATGGATGGAAACACTTTTTGGCCCACTATTAAGCGGAGGCATGGGACTAATAGATCTTGAGAGCCACGCCAACCGCATCCTGGGTACCTGGATAAAGGAAGTCCTTGCCCCAAACCTCCCACAACAACACTGGTCCAGGGAAGCGAGGACTAACTTCGCACAGGCGCTCAAATTAACCAACCCACATAGCCCACCCAGACTATTATCATAACTTGCTAAAGACCCTACCGCAGTGGGTCCACATGGAACCCCCTCACTTCAAACGCATCCTCCAAACCATCCACCGCATTGAATGGACCTTAGAGAACAATGGCACTGTGCAGGGAAGGGGACGACCCAGCCCCCACTTCAAATTAAGAAATCCAGAAAACCACCCCTGAGAGACAAGCTTGTTATGACCCCAACCATTGCTATAATCGAATAACTAGATGCGTTGGACATCCCCTACGACTTAACCACACAGAAGACAGTGTGGAGAATGACGCACCACCCCACTCCTATAGCCAAGGGTAAGAGCTAACGCCTGGCGCTGTCTGAGAAGGACCTATAGGATGGCGGACCACTCCAATTCCCTCACACAACCTGCGCAGTATGTG
Organism: Massospora cicadina; assembly: GCA_022478985.1. Lineage (NCBI taxonomy): Eukaryota > Fungi > Entomophthoromycota > Entomophthoromycetes > Entomophthorales > Entomophthoraceae > Massospora > Massospora cicadina. The sequence goes on from JAKSZP010012449.1 coordinate 16,338, forward strand.
GAGGGGAGGGATCCCTAAATCACCGCCTAAAAACATGCCCCCCAACCAAAGCCATATGGCAGGAAGTCGCGCGCCTGCTTAAGATCCAAAACGAACAGGAATTTTCTATATCAAAGAGCCTCCTTGCACTCCAGATCGAGTCACCAATCCCATCTACCCTCCATTCCCTAATGATACCCATTGCAATGTGGACAATCCACACCATTGCCTTAGATGCGTTCAGGGGCACAGTCCCAACCATTCATGGGAGTATCAACAGGTTCCACGTCCACTTATTGGAGCACTTCCAAGCCTGGCTCTATGGATATATGAGACCAAGGCAACAGGCGCTCATAGAATTGTGGTTCCCACTCTGGTTCCTCCTCACAGACCCCTTCCTTCACACCTGCTCCATAGTGGGGGAAACCCCCTCAGAGTAGTGCACCAACCCCCATACCTGGCAGTCCCACTGGCAACAGGGGTAACCTGAGTACCCCGGGGTGCCCAATTTTATCTATCTTCATTTTCCACACATACTCGGTAATTCCTGTCCCCTGGTCAGCTTGCCTCAGTTAAATAAAAATAATTTTAATGATTGTTTATTCTTATATATAGGTAGAAAGAAACTGCTTATTGTTTACTTTTAACATATTAACCAATTATCAAAGCTGCTTACCTAATACAGCTGAACCTATCAAATCAATCCAACCACCAACCACATAGCTAAACCGCTTTTTTAAAGAATCTATACTTTATTTAAAAATTAACTTAAACGGAAAAGTAAGAGGGGAGGGCGGAATACAGTCAATTTGGCTGAGGATAAAGGACTGTGAAATCAGGTCGCTAATTTCCTAGCACCTCCAACCATTGATGGTTGGCAATTGCCATCGCTAGCCACAAATCTAGCATTGATGGTCTTACAAGCCATTTGATCTTGAGTTTATTCGTTGCTTTGTTGCTTACAACAAGCAATCCAGCAGGAAAAGCCAAGCGTGTGGCTTTATAGCACCCAGGGATTATGTGCAGGAACTTTGAGATTTGTCAGAGCTGATCAGAAATAATATGAATGGTCTTCAGTACCAATACTTTGTGATGGGGGCACTTGCTGTTCAAACTCTTGACAACAAGATCATAGTGTATTCCCATACAAAATAATGGTAGATGAAGGCTCATAGTTGGATGAGGGCTATTCTCAGGTTTTTTCCAAAAAAGGTCTTACGATGGATGCACTTCCTTCAGCAATTGTTCACTAAAACAATGTATTTCATCGTTGACCAATACTTTTTGAACACGGCGCATTTGTAATATCAGTTAGCGATATCTGCTTCCAATTTGGTGCATAATGGGCACTCCTTGTGCGGGTAGTCCAGTCTGCTATGCTTACTAGATTTAATTGCGTGGTGTAGGATTTGACAAGTGACTAACAGATGCTTTGCTGTTACTAGTCAGGAGTTAAGGCATGAAATCAACTCCTTCATTTGGTAGTTGGTGTCATGGCTTTTGGCTGCCCAATCGTTCAGAATTCGTAGTTGAGTGGGTGGGTTGCATCCAGGTTTCAGAAGCAGATCCCATATTTGATTGGGGTCATTTCGTAGTAAATTTTTATTGTCTTGAAAGAATATCTGTTTGAAATTCACTTTCGCTCCTCTCAGTTCATAGCAGAATTCATTGCAAAATTATGGGCCTCAACGTCCCTGTGATTTGGTCAGTATCCCAATCCACCAGTTCAACCAACCAGCCACCTCAGCGTACTGCCCAACTGCACAGTCACCAGTAGTATGGGGTGTATTTTTTGGCAAGGTCTTTGTAAGAGGTTTACCATCCATTTGCGCAATGATTGTGGGGAGACTAGTTCCTGAACGCCCTGAACTCTAGCCCAGTTAACATACCAAGCTAGTGTTGGGCAGTGCATGTGCATCTGTGTTAGCCTGAGGAATGACTTTGTTCAGATCTACTGAGTGTGGGACTGAAATCCAGAAGGCACATGTCTCCTTCACTCTTTGGTTTGGACAAGGTCTCTAGGGCTATCAGAGCCACTTTTGCCTTGAACCATAAGAAGTTGCGGAGCATTGTCCTGATCTTTTTCTCTAGGTTTGGTCTCATTGGCAGCGCATGGGCGACATACCATAGCTTTGAGAAGATTAATACATTGATGGCCAACATTTCCTCCTTGAGGCATAGTCTTGCATTTTTCAAGCTTGCCATTCAGACCAACAGACTCAATAGCACCTCTCGTTTGGTTTCCAGTACCGCTGGCCCTTTGTCATCAAAGAGTATTTAGAGGTATCAGATCATCTGAGAGTTTTGGACTGAAATTGTGTCATTCAGAGGGTAAAATTTGGGACGCCAATCCTTATTTACTGAGGTTTCTTCCAAGTTGATCTTCGCGTTTGACGCTAACTGGTATAGGTCCAGAAGCTCCTTGGCATCATGAAAGTCAGTCAGTGAACTAACGCCTATTACAGTGTCATCCATAAAGGCCATCATTTTCAGTGGCATTTAATTAGAGTGGACTAATCCTTGGAGTTTTGTGTCCGCCACAGCCACTAAAACGTTTGCTGAAAAGTTAGATAGAATGAGTGACGTGGGATCACCCTGCCAGAGACCCTGCCTAACAGGAATATTGTTGGTTACACTGTCGGCGATGATTAATTTGGTGACCAGGACCAAATACAGAGTTGATATTCACGATCTAAAAGACTTGGTAATACCAACTGCCTTTAGCACCGCATATAGGAAGGACCACACTACCTAATCATAAGCCTTCTCCATGTTGAGAAACATAAGATAGGCCTGTTAAGATCCCCGTGTGTCTTTCAGCACGTTTTGGAATGTACCAATACTGTCCCAGATGCTTCATCCACTGATAAACCCGTTTTTACCTTATGCAATGTACGAGGTGCCATTGCCATTAACCAATTCAATAGGATGTATGAGAGAAGCTTATAGTCAGCATTGGATAGAGAAATTGGGTGCCAGTTCTGAAGTTGACGTTGTATCCCTATTTGTACAATAGTTTAATTTGGGTCTCTTGGCCTCCCAGGATTTGTTGTCCATTTCTCAAGCAGTAAGTTGAAGAGGGATTTGAGCTCTGGCACAATGCAGTCGTAGAATAAGCTGTAAACTTCTGTGCACATGTTTTTGGGGTCCAGTGCTTTCATTTTAAGCAATTTTCTCAGCGCTCGTTTGATTTTATTAACAGAAAATTTTGGTGAAAAAGTTAGCGACATCCTCCAGCATATAGGCCCAGAGTGCTAGCTTGGCCAGGTCAATTAGGGCAACTGTCGCTGATTCGCTCTTCTCTTGTTGGCAGAATAGTTCTCCAAAGGAATGTTCAATTTTGCGCTTGATTGTTTCTGGGTCCATAGCTACTTCCCCTGTCGCTGTCTCTACCTCACAAATCCTAGCCTTGTTTTGTATTTCCTTGAGGTGCGCCAGACCTCTTTGGTCATTGTCCCCACTAAGCTCTGGTGTCAATAGGTAGCATTGATCCATCGCTCTGAGTCCTGTTTTGCCATTAAGTCCAGATACCAAGGTATGAGTTGTTCAGTACTCGCTCCACCATTCTTTGCTGTCCTGCTGGGAAAGTTTTAAGCTCTCCAGTGCATTTTCAGCTGCTTTGCAGTGGCAGTTCGCTTGTAGGTATTCATTTTTTGAACCTCATGCTATCATGCCTAATCTTCTATTTAATACAGACCCATTTTTCCAGAGGATCTATTTCTGTGTGACGATACAGATATGTGGCCAGCTAATCCAGTCCAGCTTTAATTGTTTGGCGCCATTCCCCGTCCCTCAGCGTGGCTGATGCCAGCTGCCATTCTCAGTTCCTCAGGGGTTTTTCCAGATCAATATTCATGCAGATGAGCATGTGGTCACTCTCAGCATTTATACTAACCATGTTTTTGGATCAGCGGCTTGATATCAGATGACACCAGTATGTATTCCAGTCATGGCCCATACTGTGGGGAACCGGAGGAGTCACATGACCGTTGCATTATGTTGGTTTGATCATCGTCCTCCTCATTGATTGTGAGGCACATCCTTGATTTGACTAGGTATTCTAGCATCTCATTGCCCTTATGGCTGGAGCTTTTACCTGTTGGGAACGTATCCTGACTCGCGTTGATCCAACTTTTAAGGTCTCCTGCTATATCCGTTGTCAATTTTAATTAGTACTATCAATAAATAATTCCAAAAAATTGGTTTCTGTGGTGCTTCAGCAGAGCATAGACATCCATTACACAAAGGCTCTTCCCAGATTCCCTTTATGTAGCAGTTGCTATTAAAACCTTTCGCTGTGAGTTTCCTCCATGAATACTAGACTGTTTTCTTATTCTGTGCGATGATTGCCACATGATCCATCCAGAGGGCTTGACAGCCTACTTGGCGGGACCACAGGTGGTTTGTCACATCACGTTTTGAGCTCAGCACCATCTACTTATGGTTACCTGCTTGTGTTTCCAAATAAAAAAGCAGGTCTATAATATTATTTGTTTTAAAGAAATGAGTCTTCTGTCTTCTCATATGTATGCTCACCATCCCCCAAGCATTTGTAGTTGCAATCTTCATTTCTGGCTGCCTGACCCACATGTATGAGATTTAGTTTTATTTTCTGGGTTGTGCATGGAGTCACGGACTGAAGTTTGATTACTGGCGGATGGTGTCGCTGAGGGAGGGTGGGGGGTATTGTTAAGCTTTTGGGGTCATTTGGTCAGAGTTGGGATAATACTACTGGGCATTTTGTGCACCAGGAATTCATTTACCATCCCATATTCCTATTGATGGATAATAGGAATGGTTTTATTACCAGATCTAGTTGCGCCTTGGTCTCTACTTGTGTTGTGGCAGATTCTCCCTCAACCATCAATCAGTTTTTCTCCCCTTCATTAGGATTGTCAGTGGAACTGTTGTTTTTCTTGGCGTTTAAATCAGCTGAATTTGCTGATTTTATCGATTAGTTATTTGTTTGGTAGTCTCCTTGGGTTTAATCACCAACAATTCTGAGTTGACTTCTTGTTAGCTTTCAACTTATCTGACTTTGTTTTTGACGTATTGGCTTCTTGCACCAACTGTCCCTTTTTGGGAGATTTTTTCAGTTCCGCCTTCTGCCATTGTTCTTCCCAAATCGTCATTTCTGTCTGGGATGGGTATGGTGAGATCAGTTTGGGACTCGTTCCTTCTTCAATTTTGTAGGCTTTGGGATTTGGGTTAATGAAGGGCTCATTATCTGCTTCAGGTCGCTTGGCTGCTTCTCGCTCCCACGCTTCCCTATGTGGAAAGTCCAACTCCTGTTATTGGCGCTTCGTATCCACAACCTCCATTAGGTTATGCAGAAAGTGATTATTTGGCCTTTGGTCGAAAGAAGATTTTTGTCTCAACCATTTTGACCCCGCCAATGGTTTTATATTCATCCTCGTGTGGGGTCTTCCCTTTTTGATGGTGGCATTGGGCCATTGTGTGGCTGGTCTGGTAGCAGAACCAGCACACTTGTTTTGCATCCTCTTACTCAACATACATGATTCTGCTTAAATTTGGCAGGCGGATCAAATGGGTTAGGGTGATATTGTTTGGTCATCCATGACGCTGGTTCATAGAACACTTTTATGGTTTGAGGGTAAGGCACTTTGTGATATAATTGCCACTGGCTTGCCAAAATTCTCATACTTCTCCATAATATGATAGTCCAGTTGAGATCGCTTTTGCACTCATTCACTCTCTCAATTGGTTGGGATATTTTGGAATGTCACTCATTGTGCGGTTTAGTTAGCGTACCTAGTCAATTCAATTCATAAATAAACTCCCTTATACTTGATGCTGATCAAGAGGAGTATCTTAAACTAATTTGCCTGGTAGCTCAATGTCAATGTAACCATGTTTAGGTACCCAGTGGTGGTTGAAGTCCCCTCCTGTCAGCACCTCGTTGAGCTCCTAAGAATTGACATTATCAGGTCAGACCACTCCTCCTCCTTCAACAACTGCAGTGGATTTGTATTGCATCTTTCAGACATGTTTTAGGCGCCTAGCAGTATGTGAAGCCTCTGCTGTCAGTTGGCAGATGTATACAATATGGCTCGTTGCCACGTTTCATGTATTTTCGTTGGTTTGGGCTGCCGCTGCGCTGTACAACTTGGATTTTGGATTTGGCTTAGGAACCTTGGCGGGGGTCTATCCCTTCATTATCCAGCTTACTGATTTATCAAGGCTTAATCCCCAATTGAGGAAAACCTTGATCTGGCGTGTGCTAAGTCCTTGTCAGATAACGCTTTTGGCCATTTGTGCGCTAATCGCCAGGTTTTGACACTCAAGGGCATCGGACTTGAAAATCCCAGTCAGTATCATTGGAGGGCAGATTCCAGCCTGCACGTTGGGTGCAGGTATTTCTGGAGGGACTCCAGCGCAATTAAACTATGCTGGCACCAGTCCCTTGCCATAATGCTGTAACATCCACCATCTGTAAAAATCTGTGCCATGGCAGCTGGAACTTCTCTTTTCACCATTGGAAAGTTTCAGATGGGTCAAATCCTTTGGCGGCATATGGGGAAGCTACCAACAGTTTCCAAAAAAATTGTTTCTAGTCCCAGATGGTTTCAATTTGGATTCCCGCTTTGAGCCATTACTAGCCCAGATTTGGGGTTGTTACCCCTTGCATCGCTGTCACAGCCAATGATGATTTTTCATGTTCCATCCACAGTTGAACTGACACGGGGCGAGCCCTGAAGCATCCCAGTCTGTGGCTTCAGCCAGTGTAGCGACATCATGCCAAAGTTTCCATTTATTGATAGGGAACAGCCGGCCCTGGAGGGTTTCATGGATCAGTTTTTTAACTCTCAGATCGGCCCATTCTCAAACTTGATCAATACTGGCCCCCACATGGAACCTGTATTTCATTTCCAATGGGGTGAACCTGTTGGCAGATCAGTTGATTGCCTCTTCCGATGACCAACCATGGAAGGGCCACCACTCCAACGCCTTCTCCTTCATCCAGCCGGCCTTCATCAGGTCAGATGTGGTGTCCAGCGGGATATAAGTGTACAACCAGTGTAAGGCCTCGGTGGCCTTGAAACTGGCTGAAATCCATGGCAGTGCCTCCTCTGGGAGAACGTGGTATTGTACCATTCTAGCGCAGTGTCAACTGGAATGTTATGTCAAGCCCATTTGAGGGCAGTTTAAACATTTGTGAAACATTTTGCATAATCAGAAAATTCCATCAAAGTAAGACCTGAGCTCCCAATGGCTTAGACGAATTTCGCTGGTATGTCAGCCTTATTGTACTCCATTGCATTTAGGAGATCTATTATGACCACCATTCAAGCCTTTGCATCTGCCAGCTTCAAGTCTTCCCAAATGGCAGCTTCAATTACTTTATGCTCAAGGGGGAGTTTCATCTAATCAAGGGTGTCTTTTGTTTGGATCTATGAAGACTTGAAGAATACAGCCATAGTGAGCAATATTTGGGCGTTGAGTTAGCGTTTGGCTGTTCCAGTGGAAAACTTATGATCCCGCCAGATGGATGCAATGGTAGGCATAATGTTTTTTGAGACCCACTATGTCACTATTGAATATATGAACTGCAGGGCCTCCCATTGCTTGATTTCATGAGAGGACATGCCATGGTGTGCTAACATGTCCTTCTGGATGAGAAATGTACTTGACCAGGGCCCTAGTCACCAACTTGACAACTTTTGGGGTTTTGGCCCCTTCCAGCTGAACTTTTAATTTTTTGGATGAACTTTCCTAGTTAACTGATCCTTTGGATTCAGTTCCCAATACTCCTCCATCCCCATCGGGGATGATCCCCAATGGTTCACTATGTCTTACTTGTCAATTTTGGGATGATTTTGCCCACGCTGTCAACTGGGATTTGTTAGGGATTGTCCCAAATAATTTAATGGGAATTGTCCCTAATGGTTCGCTCAGTTTTCCTGTTCAATTTTGGTCAGGAATAGTCCTCCCCCAATTGGTCATTGTTGGAAATGGCTCTGACATATTTTTAAATGATCAAGACAAATGTTTATTTATTTGGGAAAGGTCGACCAGGGGACAAGCACTTCTGATATAGTGAGGAATTAATGAAATGTGAAAATTAGAGACACCTCAGAGGGTTCAAGGCCCCTCTTGTTGTATCCAGGATCACCAAGTTTAGGACAGTAGGGAAGGAGGGTTATGCTGAATTATTCTTGAATGCAGCATGTGTGAAGGAAAGGGTTGACCTTTAGGAACCATATGGGGAGCCATGTGTTGATTGTCCTTCTGTTACAGGGGGTCATGTGTCCAAACAGCCATGCTTGGAAATGTTCCATTATATGGCTGTGGAAACGATAGATGGCATCTTGGATTGTAGGCGCTGCTCCTATGAACAATTACAATACTACTATATGGATTGTCCATAGTGCTATTGCTACTATTAACGCCCTGAGAGATGGGTGGATATGAGAGTCCATGTTTATAGCGAACATGTTCCTTGCTAGGCTGAATGGTTGTCCATTTTCTTGGCGGAATAGGCGCATGGCCTCTTTTTCATACAGCCACTGATGTTGGGCATTGTTCTAAACGGTGGGCTAAGCTTCCATATTGACCACATATTGCACATGAGGTGTGAGTGGCATTTAACCGTTCTGCTGTGCGGTATACTCTCCTCATGCACCTCCATACATGTGCTCTTATCCTGGGTTGGAGTAAAGGGTGATGTGTGTATCTCCATACTCTTCTTTGAGTTTCCAGATTGTAGGTTATATTCATATGGTCCAGGTAGTCTATCCTGGCTATGGTACTCGGATTTCTGAATATTATATTGTTTGTGACTACTTGGTCATTGATTTCCTGTCTGTGAGTTAGCCTTGGGCGTCCTCGGTGACTGGTTTGGCTGCTTATATGGATCCTCCATGTCACTCTTCTCATGCTAAGAGTATTTGTTTGAAATGTGCAGGAGTGCCATGTGGTCCTGCAGCTGTAGGACGGTATGCCAGAACTTGATTAATGTGTTTGGTTGATCTGGGTTTCTTAATTGGAGTGCTCGTGTGAAGTTATATCTTGCTGTTCTGGACCTGTGTATATCTGGAAGATCTGGTCTAGTAACCTGAGCTATCCATGATCCTAGTATATGAGTCGCTTGCTCTACGTGATTAGTAAGCCCCAAACCTCCATTCCTCCTAGAGCCAAATAGGATTTCGAGGCGTACAGGGGGTTATGGTTGGACAAGAGCCATCCTTGTAATAGGGCGTAAATTGTGTTGAAGAAGGAAGGTGAGAAAGCAATTTCATGGACCATGAACCATATGATTGATAGAATCATAGAGTTGGCTACCGTGACCCTTCCTGTTAAACCTGTATGGCCTCAATGTAAGGAGGCAATGCGTTTTGTTATTTTGTCTAGAAGTTGATTTTCCATCATGGAGTTGGCGTAACCTCATGCTTCTAACCATACGCCAAGTGACGGACAGGTCCAGCTGTTGTCTTGGTGTGGAAGGGAAGTTTCAGTGAGGTTATTGCAGATTTTCGCCTCCCTTGCTGGTGAGGAGTCTTGATGTTGTATTAGTTTGTTGGCCCTGGCTTGATGGCGTCCAAAGGGTCTGATATTTTCCCAAGAGTATGATTTCCATTTTCTCAGTGTTAAGTGATGCGTTGCTTATGGCTGAGTAATCTTGTATTATCTTCTCAAATCTGCAAGCATCCTGATTGTTGGATATTCCCAACACACAATCATCAGCGAAGGCCATCATTTTGACTGGTGGTTGTCCCTTGACATTGATTCCCTTGAGAAGTGTATTTGTATTCCAGATTAGAGGATCCAAGCTAAAATCATAAAGTAGAGGGCTTAGGGGTCTCCTTGTTTGAGTCCTCTCTGTGGGATGACTGGGTTAGTTAAGAAGCCTGCTTCACGCACAGCCAAGGTGGCAGACTCTGTAAACATCATCACCCAGTTCATGAATCTATTTTGGAGTTTGAATTTTTGAAGGCAGGCACTAAGATAGGTCCAGTTCACCCTGTCATATGCCTTCTGTTGGTCCAAGAAGGCAAGCGCTCCAGAGGTTTTGGACTGGCAGACATTTGCAACTGTGTGGATGTTGTCCCATATGGATCTTCTTGGGACAAATCCATATTGTGATGGGGATATCACGTCAGGTGCTTTTTTAGTCGTTTGGCCATGATTTTTGTGAAAATTTTGGTATCTGTGCTGGTTAGGGAGATTGGGCGCCAGTTGTAGAGGTCTAATCTGTCTTCTTTTTTTAATAAAGTGACAGTGTAGGCTTCTTTGCATCCAGGTAGGAGGCATGTTTCCATGATGCACTTATTCATCGAAGCTAGAAGAATGTTAGAAGTGTTAGTAAAATATTTTATGTAAAATTTATAGGGAATCCCATCAGGTCCAGGCCATTTCCCTCTTGGGTGCGCCACGAACTACTTCCCTTAACTCCTCACGCAATATTAAGTTGATTATATTGTTATTTTGGGCCGCGGTGTCAGTATGTGTGCTTGTAAGAAATTTCGATTTTTTCTAGTTTGACCTGTTCAGATCTATACAAGTTCGTATAAAACTCATGCACTTTGGTTGCAACTTCTTCAGGTGTTTCCACTATGGATTTGTCTGGTCAATGGACCTATGTGCAAGATATAATATTTTTCCAGGCGTGGAATTGGCAGAAAAAATAGCTCAAGCAAGTTTCTCCATCTCTTATGTTTTTTGCTTTATATTGAGCTCCAACTCAGTGTTGGTGTTCACAGATCAGGGTGTTTAGCTGAGCAGAAACCTCCGCCCATTTATGACCCCATCCAGGGCTGTACCCTGTGCATGGGACATTGTTTTCTAGGTGGTTAATTTCTGCCAAGGTGTGCTTGGTAATGGCTGAAGCTGCCCTGTGTCTTCTAGACGATGTATGTTTGATTTGTTGGGTTGCTGATCTTTTGAAATTTTACCAGGTGGTTAGTGGGTCCAAGAAAAAGGTGTTTGAAAATCCTGGGTTGAGGATATTTCCACCATCCAGGATTGAAATTCTGAGTCAGCTAAACTTTCTGGGCGTATTTTGCACCATCGTGTGCTTGGGTACTTGGTTCTGCCAGTTTGTAGGAAACCAAAACTAGCTAATGGTCGAAAAATTCGATTTTTGTGGTTTTAAATTTTTAAATTTTGGTGATGGAAATTATAGGTGCGATTATCAGGTCTATCCGCGACATAGAGACAAATGTACCATTGTGTAAATGTGGGCTTGTCATATTTTGTAGTAGGGGTAACCTTTTTGGTAGCAGATCATATAGTCCCAGGGTGGCCTTTAGTTCACGGAGTTCCACTTGCCCTTGTGGTATCTCTGTTGTGTATGGCCATCAGTCTGTATATGTATTAATCTTGAAGTTCATGTCTCCCATGATGAAAGTACTTGCTGGTAGATTTAGTTATGTTAGAGCTGTTAGAAATTCTCTTTAGTCAGGTGCACCATTTGGGGCATACACACTGGCTAATATGAGCACTTCGTTGCGCCATGAGAAGGTTATGGCTAGTACATGGGCATTTAGGAACAAATTTTTATTGATAAATTTAAAGTTTTTTGGTTTGCGCATACTATCACCCCACAGTGTTGTGACCAAAACAATATTGTTGGGAGGAGCATTTTTTCCCATGCCTCCTCCTCTCACTGTGGACAGTGGGTTTCCTGCACCACCAGGAGTTCCACAGGTGGATTTTGTAGGTTACTCAGCTTCTTGGCCTGGGACATTAAGGCCTTGAGTCCTGCTATGTTCAGCATCCCTAACTCTACTGAGACGCCCGATGCACCTCAGGAGCAGTTAGCAGGGCCCCCCAGCCCTACTCCCTCACTCACATTACTCTCCAATGCACCTCTGCTGCGGAGAGCATAGCCATGAGTAGGAGTTGAGGTGTATTCTTCCCCTTTCATTGCCACTGTTTTCACTCCTCTCTTGGCTTTGCTTGGTTTCAATTTATCATTGTGTACACTTATGTGCTTTTATTGGCCGCATTATTTTCTTGCACATTCCATTGTATATTTTCCTTCCTGATTGGGTTATATTCCACAATTTTGGGGGGTGCGCTGAACCCCAGTTTTGCTGCATTCATTTCCAAATTGGGTTCCACTGAATTCATTCTGTTAGGATTGGGTGTTTGGTTTTCTGCAGGATTTGATTGTTCATTGATTCAAATTCATCCATGTCTTTCTGGGTCTGTTCTGGAGATATGGATGATTCTGCCGAGGCCTTTTCCTTGGCTGCATCCAGCTTGCGAGCTTGTTTGGCCATTTTCATTCTTTCAGGGAAATTGGGTAATTTATCTTATATTGCTATGTTCGCCAGTTGAATGCTTGTGTTGTATCCATGATTTTGGCGTACTCTGATTCATCTTCGCCAATTTCCTCCTCACAGAATTCCATTTCTCTCAGGGCCTTCTTTTAGAGGGCAAGCATGAATCTTGTGCCCAAAGGCCTGGAAGTGGTTGCATATGGGAGTGCGCTCTCCACTGTTGCGCGGAACAGCTGGGATTTTGCCCATCAATGGTGAAGGATGCAATGTGGGGGATTTTTGTAATATCCTCCACTACCTCCTGGTTTGGGGAAATAATTGTGATTGCCTTCCAGTGCTAAGGGTCAGAATCAGCTGTAATCTTTGCATCTCAAATTGTTTGATTATCCATAGGCTTCCAAGCCTTCTTGGAGATGTCTTTTGACTACTGTGCATGCCAGTGTGGTCAGAAGATAATCACAAATTATAAAAATATCTTTGGATTTTTTCCAATGGGTGCGTTTGGTCAGTACCAAATGCTGTCTGTCAGGAAGGTCAAGCACCACTCTGACCTTCGCTGCTTTATTTGCTTCTTCTGCGATTACAAACCCAAGGTCTACCCAACCTTTGCAGATAGTATGGGTTGTTAAGTACACCGCATGCAGGAAAAATTTATGTTATGCTTCACCAAACTTTTTCCACATTATTGGTGTTTCTACACCCAGGAAAACTTTTACCCCGTTTTCCACAAACAACAGTGGTTACAATTGGGATACTTCCATATAACTACAGTATTTTACCAAAAGATTTATGAAACCCGCGGGGGCGCCACCTCAGGTTTTTTGTTTTTACTAAGATTTTTGTTTGTATCTATGCACTTGGTACATTTTGGTGGTGCAGGTCTGGGTTCGCTGCCCTTTACTATGTTCACCCAACTCTTTGCTTTATTACTCATACTCATCTCACCTGATATTATTTATCAAATTGTGCTGTTTAAATCAAATCATATTTGGAAGAGTGATAGTAATTGGAGAAAAAAAATCAAGACAAATGACATCAGAGATTTTCTCCATCCCAGTTGAAAAGTTTTTTGTTGTTTCCCAGATGATCTGGGTCCTTTGCTTTCACTGGTTGATTCATATTCAGGCTTCAATCCAAACAATACTATTTTGGTATTATTTGTTTTTTTGAAAATAAAACCTTGCAGGGTCCTGAACCCCTCCCCTGATTGAGATTTTGTGGGGAATATCCCTGAAGCCGTTGTTCTCATAATCGCTTCATGCGCCCTGAGCATGTTGTTGATCATCTAGTTTTAACAGAAACTGATCCTGTGGAGTCAGTTGCATTTACTGCGCTTTTTGGTATGTTCTTGGCTTTGTTCAAGCATTTTTTGTCATTTGTGTTTTCACTGATTCATTGTTTGTCAAGCAGTTATTAGTCAATCAGTTACATTATCAATTGAGCAGTGGCCTTTATCAGTGGGAAGTCATCTAGACAAAGTGTCAATCTTGCATAATTCTTGATTAACTTTGTACTTGGCATTAGCAAGCCATACATTTCTTTGTGCTTAGCATAGATGAGAGGAAGGACCTACTTATGCTAAGTGGTTATCTGTGGGGTACTGCTCTATAGGTGCAGTATCTCACAAGAGGCGGATGTTCTCTCTAAACTTGTACTAGTCACTTTTAAATTTAAAAGTGAGCTTTGTGAGAGAAAGATGTTTTCGTTTTTAAAGTTAAAACTTTTTGAATCCATCAATTTACTTAAATACCATTAAACCCACGTGGCATAGCAAATGACCTATCAGATCAACTATAAGCCACCAGCCACTCAGCCAAAACAATTGAATTTAAGATACAACCAAACATAAAAACGACTCAGCCAAATAATTAAGCTTTATAAAACAAACTAAAAATACCAACTCTTAGCTAAATCCAATCTAAACATCAAAACAATTAAAAACCACTATCCATCTACCAAAATTATTGGATCTATTAAATTTTCCAAAAAGCACCAATCATTTAGAAACAAACATTCCTTCATCAGATCATTTAAATAAAGCCAACCTACTAAACAAAACATCTCTATATTGCGAAATAAACATTTGTATATATGTAATATATTATCTTCCAAACTACTGAACCAATTTCAACCTAACTTGGCACAGATATTTTAGAATTAGGGGAAACAGCTTAAACAGGTTTTAAAATCATTTAAGAAAAGATAAATAAAGTATTAATTAAAAATGATTGGATGATTAGTAATTTAAGCTGAAATAACCTAAGGTGTAAGCGCTAAATTGAACATAATTTAAAATTACTCAAAAATGAAAATTTAATGTCTTATTGTCAAAGCAAAAACAAAGTAAAAGCAGATACACAATACTTTTTAAGTTTTATAATTAAGTTAGCACATCATTGTTATCTTTAGTTTTGACTATCACTGGTAATATTAGTTTTAGCTATTTACATATAAATAAACCACTGAACTGCTTATCTAAACTATTGAAAAATGTGAATCATTTAATCACTAACTGCTTGGTAAAAAACAAACTAAACTTATTGAAACAACTAAAACCAACCAGCGCCATAGCAGCGCGGCGAAATAACCATTCAGACCCCCCACATAAAACCCAATAAAATCAAAGCAATAAATTTTTAAAAAAACCAATCAAACGCCTCCAACCACACTGAAGCAGAACCACAATGCACCACTGTGGATCCTCCTAGCCAATCACATGTGGCCAGTGACAATGTGGTCCATGAGTGCGATATGGAAGATTATCCCAGCCAATCACAATGCAACAACGCTCCCACACAAAACTCAATTACCCTGACACCTAATTTCTGCACATCTAGCCCACAGGTAAGCAGCAAAAAAAATCTATGCTGTTGGGGCACAATACAACCCATGCCAGAGCCAAACTCCACGGATTAATCCAAGCCCAAAGAAACCAAACAAAAACAATACTACAACACTGGTCAGCATGCTGGAACCAATCTGGCTGATTGGCCCCAAACTCATAGTATGACCCATGCTAGGGAATGGGGTGACCCCAGAGGGTCGCCCCAACGTTACTGATGTGCAGATTACCACAATTACCATAGGGATGCTCAACATCGCGGGAGCCAAGGCCCCCACATTCTGGGCCAAAAAATGGCTTTCCTGCATGACATCCCTGTGGATATCTTGGCTGTCCAAGAACCCCACTGTCCTTCGGGGGAGGAGGAGTCATGGTCAACCATGCTCCTTCTGGCTAAATCCTTTTGGACGCACCACTGTGGGGTGGTAACTAGATCTAAATGTAATCCTCCAGTAAATATCCAAAGCACATCCTCCCACCTGGAGGGATGGCTGCTTCTAATAGATTTTTGTGGAACAGAGAAACTTTTACTGTGGCATGTGTGTATGCCCCAAATGATCCAAATGACTGCCAAAAAATTTTCTCTGATATCTTATCAATCCCTTTCACCAAGGCAACGTTTTTTGCGGGAGATTTCAATTGCTGGCTTAATGCCATAACTGACCAATGGCCTAAATCAAAGGCTATACCCTGCGGACATCAATGAATCCCCCCCTTGGGTTGGTACCATCTAGTACTAAAAAAAGGCTATACCCTGCGGAACCTTTCTTTCACCACTAATTTCAATTTTTGAATATTACAATCACCTAGAAATTTAGCTTAACGAATCTAATGAATAATGGTGGTAAAGTCCTCTGAACGCACCTCTGATGCTTCGGAATTCGCTCAAACTCACCCCAAATCACAGAACCCTCAGTTGCCAACTTTTGTGTCAACCCGTACAACCTGCTCCCAAACTGCAGCTGCAAAAGCAGAAGCAGACCAGTTTTTATTAAACCATGGTGGGATCACAAATGATACCACCACTGTACAGCCTACCCCAGTCAACTCTGTGTTGACTGAGGGTCACCCAATTAGTGCTCCCCACCCTGGAGGCACATCTAAGGTTTTACCCAAGGTAGTAGGGAATAATACAGCTCCCAATACCACACATGGGGTTTGTATGGCTTTGCCAACTGCCTCCACCTCTGAAATCATCCTGAGCGCCCAAACTGAATCGTCAGAAAGTGTTGAACCAGTTGGTCATCATTTATTCACTTCCAACATTACCCAAAGCGGCCAAACTGAATCTACAGTATTTGGTGAATCAGTTGACCGTCATTTTAATGGTTTGGAAGGTAACCAACGCGTATCAACTAAATCAACACTGAGTGGTGAATCAGTTAGCCATAATGTTCATCAAAATTAAAATCAACATCAAAATTCAAATGGGACTACCCAAATAGCCAATCACCCAGCTGAAAAATCCCTACCAGTATCTGCTGAAGGTTTGATGAAGGCTGGAGTAATAGATTGGTTTGATGATGAGCCAGAATTACCCAATCAATTGGCAGGGAAAAAACCCAAACCAGGTAAGCCTACCCAACCTGCAAAAAATCAAGTACCTACTGGGAAGGCCCAGCAGTGGCCAGCGCGTAAATCCAGAGGAATGCCAGAGCCTCCGTCTGGTATCCCCCTATGGGGAATCCACTAACTTACATTTAAATTTAAATATAAATGTAAACAAAAAAAAGAGAGTGAAGGATGCCTCAGGCGCATGGCAGAAAAAACTAGTGCCTGCACCACCCGCCATTGACCCTCGTGAAGCTGCTTTTGTGGCTGAAGTGAGGAAGAGATGTGCAGAAACTTGCTCACAACGTGTACTCCCTAGGTTACTCTGGCTTATGCAGTTAGAGTCTATTATGGGCATAATCCTGTTGAGTTTTATGCAAGGGATTATTTTAGTTATTTTGAAGCCATAGCAAGAGCTTTTCTAGTTAACACCACTATTCATGAAGTGGTGGAAAGCCACTATATTGATGTAGGGTTTACAACTGCAGTGGATGCAGACCGTGCAGCCTCAGTTACAATTGAGATTCTGCATGGCTCTCTTCGTGTGCTGAGAGCTAGATCTAACTTTGAGAAAATTTCCAGGGTAACTTTCACAAATCTTCCAACTACAGTGGACCCAGAAACCCTTAAGCTTGCGCTTCATTGAGGATTGATGGAATATGTTTCAGTTCTATCAGTAGACCTGTGCGCACCAGCCTATTATGCCCCAACCCAGAGGGCTCATATTGCTAGGCATCATTTATCCCCAACCCAATGGTGGCCCACAACATGGAAGTTATCCCACGTGTTGCAGTCATTGGATCCTGTTCTAAAATCTTTTTTGTTGATCCAGACCAGGCACGACCACGTTGCTCATGGTGTAATGCTTTGGACCACCTATATAATAGTTGTACAGCTCGTAAACAAGCTCTCTCATCTAGTATCCAAGTCCCTGCGACAGGTAAAAAACGGTCCCATACAGCAGCAGCGGCAATCCCACAACCAACCCACTGGGTGCCTGTACAGGATCTTACCCCCTCTGCCCTTCGTATAGCAGTTGGGAAGGCACAGCCAGTAGCAAAACTTTATTCCCTTAGTGCGGAAACCCCTCTCCCTATGGGAACCCCTTCTAAATTATCAGACCCTTAACCAGTCCAAAATAAGCGCAAATCTGCTTCTCATCAAGCTAACACAGAGGAAGCCAGCCCAGTGTTGGCATCTAAAACTAAATTCAGTAATACAGCATACCCAAGGGTGGAACTGGTATGGAGTACCCCAAGTCAGGGTGGAGGCACCAAATCATTGCCACCCCCACCATCTACGGGTATTGCAACTCAGACGCCATTCTCAGTAATGAAGGAGGTGACTCTGGACTCTGACACATCAGATGATGCACAAATGGAGGAGTCTATGGAGCACCCTCAAGATACTCCTGTGCAAAGCAGAGGGGGAAGTATCTTGGGCTGGCTTACAGGCTCCTCAGCCCCATCAACTCAGGATATTCATCCTCCTCATAAACCACCACAGATTGTTGCAAAGAGTCAAACTTGAGGACTAAAAATGAGCAGCCTTACGGATGCAGGTGGAAGCTCCGGTAACCCCCCAGGATATGGTGGGGGACAGCTATGAGGCCCCAAAGGGGCACCCTGACCCTGCAGTTCATTAACTTTAATGGGCTGCAGGATTACAAGCGGAGAGCCCACCTCCTCCGCAACTTCATGTTGACTCACGTGGATATTGCAGCCGTCCAGGAGCTCCATGTCCCCCCTCTGATTTTGTAGCAAGGAATGACCAATTTGGAGGTAACTTCTGTCGGACACACTATGTGGCCTTATTATCCTCAACCCCCAGGTGAAAACCCACCAATTTTCGAAACACCTTGATTATCGCCTTATATTGGCTAAATTATCAACCCCTGAGTTCTCCTTCTTTGTTGCAAGCATATACCTGCCAAATGCAGTTCAAGAGCAGGACCGTCTTTTGAAGGACTTTCTCTACTACAACTCCCAGGCAATACAGTGCTGATGGGGGATTTCAACACAATATTAAGTCGGTATGTGACACCTTTCCTCCTGCCATACAAGACAGACGAGGTACAGCTCAGCTTCAAAATTTCCTCAAGTCAAGTGGTTTCATTAATGCCCTCCCCCTCAGCATCTGGACTTGGCTGTATGTCTCAGATCCAAGGTGCAGGTCGGAGATTCATATCAGCTTCACGATTTGATATGGCCCTGGTGGTCCCATTGCTGGTTGGTCGAGTTTCCTCTCCCATAACCTGAGATAACACTAAAACTGATTACAGATCCCTCACAGTGATCCTGAAAACAATCCTCAGACCATCAAGAAAAATTTGGCCAAGAATCTCTCTAGGGCTCTTGAACAACCAGTTTTCAAGAGAGAAGATAAATGCAGCCATTTGTGAGCCAGAGCACTTGGCCTCACCTCATTTGCAAACTTTAAAAGAAAAATTGGCTGATACAAAAGCAAGGATCCTAAAGGTAGCCTACAATTGTGCTAAGGCTCGAATTACAGAGGCCCAGGCTAAAGTCAGACGTGCTGAAGCTAGAATAAGACGCCTTGAAAGGAATTGCTGACCGGTGCCTTCCTCTCAATGGTTGGAGGCTTGGTAATTGGCCCACGAGACATACCAGCAGGAACTTACTGAGCAAGAAGAACGTGAAGAAAACTTCACCTCGTCAAGTTACTACATCCAGTGGGAACGGCCCACCCGTTTCTTTTACCAGAAGCAGAAAGCTCGCTCAAAGGATCATGAGATTGCAACCCTGAGGGTGGGGACCACTGTCACCACAAATAAGGAGGAGATCACCAGCGAGATCCACCGTTACTACTCACCCTCTTCAAGGCTTCCTGGGTAGGCCCAGAAGATTTCATGATTTCCTTGAAGGGGCTCCGGAATCAATGGTTAATTTCTCAGCGGATAAAGAACTTCTTGCATCAATTACACAGCAAGAAGTAATGGTTATTCTACTCCACAGCCCACATCTGAAGGCCCCATGCCCAGGTGGTATCTCGTTTGAGGTGTATCTAGTGGATCTCGTCACAGTTACAAAGGCCCTCCAGCCCCTCTTATTGACCCTCTTGGCAGAAGGGGGAGTACTTCCTGACATGAGAGGATCATTTATGACCCTTATCCATAAGAAAGCGAGCCGAGAGGACCTTGAAAACTGGCGACCAATTTCATTAATGAACACTATTCACAAACTATTTACTAAGCTTCTAGCAAAACGCATGACTAAGTGGGCAGAACTACGCCACAACACAGATCAACATGGCTTTATCCCAGGGAGGTCGCTTTTGAACAATTACAATGAGATTTGGCAACCCTGTCAGCTAACTCATCTCAAACACATGGTTTTATGGCGCTTCTGGATATGGAAAAAACATATGATTGAGTAAATTGGAAGTATCTGGACGCCTCCCTAATCCGCCTCCACATCCCATCACAAGCTAGGACATGGCTATCAGCGCTTTACACCCAGCTTTACACTAAGATACTGTCCCTAACAGGCTTTACATCAGCGGTTATGGTTGAACAGGGTCTCCGGCAAGGGGATCCACTGAGCCCAATTTTGTTCAACATAGCTTTGGATCCTATTCTGGCCCTACTCCAGGAACGACTGGTGAGTATTCAGGTTCCTGGGAAACCCCCACCAGCACCATAGCCTTTGCTGATGGCACAGCAGTGGCAGTTGGATGTAAGAAGGACCTAGACCTGGCCATGGAGGCCCTGGATTGCTACTCCAAGGCATCCAATGCAAATGTTAATACTTCTAAAACCGTTATAGTGCAAGTTGGTACCCCATATTTTCCTCCGCCTTTTGGTTTGGAACCTACCCAGGACACCTTTCAGAATCTAGGTGTCCTCACCACACCACAAGGGGTTGCAATCAAGGCTAATGAGGACCGCTTGCTTAATGCAATAAACTTTCGTGTAGCTAGCTGGAGCTGCCGGCGTATCACCCCCAGGGACGCGCCCTGATGGCGAATGTTTTTCTTCAATTTAAGCTATGGTTTCTCGCTCATGTCTGCCCCTTTACGAACAGTTTCTATATGAGGTTAGATGTGATACTTCACTGTTGGATATGGGGATCCAACCACCCACCCACAGCTCTGACCACAATATCCCAACCCCGCAGTGAGGGGGCCTAGGTCTTTTGAACACTAGGTCTCATGCCACTTCATCTCTGACGGGGTTCCTTAAGCCCATCATTTTCTGGGATATGGCTCCAATGCCGCAATGGGCTCCAGCCTTACGCTAGGGTTTAGCAGCCTCTCTAGGGCTCCCACAAACCTCACCTACAGCTGTGGTAGAGTGGCTAACAAACTTTCCAGGCCACCGCCTCAAACCTTCATCAAGTTTTTACTGGAATCAGGCTCTCCTTGCACTTAAGAGGGCAGGAGTACAGGTGTACCACGCCTTCCTTTATAAAAGGAGTGGCCCTGGGATCAGCCCTGGCATCAAACCCTGTTTATAATGGTATGATTGTTATCTCCCATCTCCACCCTTTGGACAGACCCCCTATGTGTCCTCGTCTCCTGGAACTTTTACCCCCCGCTGTGGAATGTGATCTCAAGGCGCTCTGGAAGGAATTTACTCATCCTCTTCTCTCAGCAAAAGTGTCAAATACACTGTGGCGGTTCTACACTGCTCATACAGGACAGGGGATCAAAATGGTCCCACCTTCCAGCACAAGGGTTGCCCACAATGTGCAGAGCTGATGGACACCCACCTCCACCGCTTCTTTACTTGCCCCCTCATAGCCCCTTTCTGGAGCAAGGTCCGCGATCTCCTGCAAGTAAAAACCTGGGTAGCGCACCCAGTTCAAGACTTTATGTTCAAACTCTCACTCACCAATTGCTCCCAATCATTAAGAGTCCTGGCATTTGGTGTAGTGATATTGACTATTCAAAAATCATATTTTTGCGCCACTTTTGACTCCACTCTGTGGACGCTGCCCCATATGACCACTCACTTTCAGGTTCATTTTGAGATGTCTCTGAGAGTATTTACCATGTCGCCATGGGCCAATAGGTCAGTTCAAGTGGACACCTGGCTCTGGCAAAGCTTTCCCCCACCATTTCTCAACACCTCTGCTTACCCCTGCCTTCGCCTCAAGCTCTTAGGAGCTCAGGCGTGATTAAATAAAGATCAGTGTATCCCCCTTTAGGTTGGGACCACCTAGTGCTAAATAAGGCTATACCCCGCAGCCACATGGAACTACGCATACTAAAGGCAACTCTGGGCCTGTACGACGCCATCCCCAAACAGGCCACCACGCTCCAACATGACGAGGCCCCATTACAATAGCAACCAACTGGTCTCAATGACCCGGATTGACCTGATGCTCGCCCCTGTAGACTTCCATCACCGTGTATCAAACTTTACACCTACAATTATTCCCCTCTCCAACCACCAAATGGTTTCAATAAAATTATCATCTGCGGCAAAATACCAAAAGCCACCAAACTGACACAAGGGTTATCTGAGCACCATCCACCTTCCAGAGCTTAAACTTTGGATCAAGAAAATGATTACAACACAAACAAAAAATTGACCACCTACAGGGAACCTTATCACCAAGTGGGAAATTACTAATCCTAGAGTAACCAAGAAAGCCTGCCACTTGAACTCTAGAAAGTTGACCACAACATCTGTAACAATCAATAAGGCTATCAGACAGCTCCAACACCTGGAAAAAAACACACCCTGCGAGGGATACAGCCCTCAATGGGGACGCCTGTGGTTCCAAACATCTGCACAGGTCAACTCCCTCTTCAGAAAACATCAACACTATATCAAATTATGGCACAAATCAAAATACATTCTATCTGGCGAAACCCACACAGCCCAATTTTTCCGCCGCTTTAGACCAATCTTAATCTTGGCAACCTGCACACAGGTCCATTGAGCAGATGACACACTGGCATCCACACCATCCAAAATATTGACTGATTACACCAGATTTACACAGACCTGTACACGGCAGATTTTGCGGCACCTACCAAAATAAAAAAAATTCTATCATCTTCTAATATTAACAATATAGCTGATACACCAGACCCTGCTGAACCCATCACTAGAGAGGAACTATGGGAGGTAATAAAATCAACTCCGCTTCACAAGTGTCCTGGGCCCAATGGCCTCCCATATGAATTTTACAAAAAATGTTTTAACCACATTGCACCAGTACTACTAACAACTATAAACAAGTGCCTAGAGGACACAGCCCTTCTACCTGGCGGCCAAGATGCATACGTGGTCACACTCTTCAAAAAAAAGAGACCAGGCAGACCTAAACAATTGGCGTCTAATTGCTCTCACCAACATTGATACTAAAATAATAAAAAAATCTTAGCTAAGCGTCTGGGATGCATTGCACAGACAGCCCTCTCCCCCCACCAGTTTGGCTTCACCTCCAATCGCTTAATTTGGGATAACATTTACACCATAGCCAACATCTGCCAAGCTAACCCCACAGGCGCCCTTGCTTTCCTGGACCAAAAGAAAGCATACGACCAAGTGCAATAGGACTACTTGGAACAATGTCTAAAGGCCTTCAATCTACCACACCGTTTTATAGACTGGAGGCTTCTCCTAAAGCGCTCAGCCAGGTTTTCAATCAGAGGCCCAGGTTTCTAACCAACACCATCACCCCCACAAGGGGCCTCAAACAAGGCGACCCGCTTAGCCCCTCCTATACAATTTCAGCCTTGACCCTCTCCTCCACATAGTAAGCCTAAAGCTCTCTGGAATCAGGTTGGAGGGTGTAAGGCACCAGCTTGGAGGTGACTTTCACTATAATATGAAGTAAAAAGGCCTTGAAATTAAATCCAGTTAGGTATGTGGTCACTGGTACTCCCACCATGAGGACCTGTGCAAGGTGAGCAATAAGAGAGTAATATCCTAAATGATTTCTGAAACGATTGAGAATCATGTACACCACTTTATACCCTAGAAGGAAAAGGGGTGCATAGTGGTACATGAAAGGTGGAATGTTTAAGGTCATGGGTGAAAGGTTCTCCCTTTGGCAAGTTATTCAATAAGAAGTTCAATAATAGGTTCTGGTTTGGAGGTGGCAAGTGGGCCTGGGCAGTTGGCATCACGATATTTACCAGCACACTGGATAGGAAGAACTGCAATAAAAGTGCTAGGTTCCAATTATTCATAACTTATAATAAAATATAATAAAGATCAAAATTATAAGAAAATCCTTTATGCTAGCTTAAGATTACTCTTAGCTAGCCTAGTTTATTTATATTATAAGAATTGAGGGTATATTACCTCTTTTTTTAGTACTAGATGGTCCCAACCTGAGGGGGATTCATCGATGTTTATTGAATTACGCCTGGGCTCCTAAGAGCCTGAGGCGAGGGAAGGGGAGGGAGGAGGCATCGAGAAAGGGAGGGGAGTTTGCGCGCCAGAGCCGTGCTGCAGTGACAACTGAGCGGGGGAGGGTTGGCGACATAGTGCAGAACTTCAGGGCCATCTCAAAGTGTACCTGAAAGTGGGTTATCATGTGTGGAAGGGTCCACACCTGCTGGTCAAAGGCAGCACGAAGGAAGGAGTTATGGATGGTCCAGATGGCTGTGGCATAGGCGAGGACACGGAGGGGTCAGTGGCAACCAGGCAATGTCTTCTCAAACATGAGGTCTTGCACAGGGTGTCCAGACCAGGGCTGAGCATGGAGGAGCGCGCGGGCCTTTGGCCAAAATGCGGCGACACCTGGACAGGTGAAAAACGATGGAGGTGGGAGTCAATAGGCTCCGCACAGTGGGGGCAGCTTTGGTGCTGGAAGGTAGGGCCAGTCCGGTCCCCTGTCCTGTATGAACAGTAGAGCACCCTCTATAAGGTGTTGGACACCTTTGCTGACAGGATGGTGTGATAGACGTCCTTCCACAATTCCTTAAGGTCAAACTCATGGAGGGAGGGGGAGCTCAAGGAGTCTTGGGCGGATGGGAGGACGATCTTGGGGGTTGAGGCGAGTTGTGACAACTTGTCCATTGTGCACAATTGTATGGCGACGGGGGCTGAGGCCAGGGCCTTCCCTTCTGTATGGGAAGGCATGGTGGATCCGCGCGCCTACTCGTTTCAGGGCAAGGAGAGCCTGGTTCCAGTAGAGGGATGAGGATGTTTTCAGGCGATGGCCTGGGTGGTTTGTGAGCCACTCCCCTAATGAGGTCAGAGATGCTCTAGGAAGACCCAGAGCTGCTGACACTGACTGGCGGAGGGCGGGCGCCCATTGGGTCATGGGGGTCGCGCCCCAGCAGACAATCGGCCATAGGAACTTCAGGAAGATTGTGGTGGCGTGGGATCGTGTGTCCAGAAGCCCTAGGCCCCTTCATTGCAGGGTCGGGCAATGGTTGAGAGGGCCATTGTTGGATGGTTTGAGCCCCAGATCCAACAGCGGAGGAGTACATTGAGCCGCGTATAAAAGGCATCTGTGAATGGGCAGACGTGCGCTAGGAACCAGAATTTGGAGAGGAGGAACACATTGGCCATCAGAGCTCACCCTGGGGGTGATGTGCCGCCGGTTCCAGCTGGCAATCCTGGAGTTAACTGCTGCGAGGAGCAATTCCTCATTGTCTTATAGCGCAACTCCTTGTTGGTTGGTGAGAACGCCCAGGCGACGGAAGGTACCGCGCACAGGTTCAATACCAAATGGTGGGGGGAAGGTGGGGGAGCCGACCTGTACAACTGTTGTCTTGGAGGTGTTGACCATGGCGTTGGACGCCTTGGTGTACCTCTCAATGGTCACAGCAGCGAGGGCAACATCCCCAGGGCAGCCAAATTCAATGGCAGTGTCATCTGAAAATGCCATGGTGCGTGTGGGGGCTTTACCCAGGACCAGAATCCCTGTTAGCTTGTCCTGTAAGGAGGCCAAGAGGGGGTCAAGGGTGATGTTAAAAAGGATAGGGCTCAGGGGGTCCCCTTGCCAGAGACCTTGTCCAACTGGTACTGCCACTGTAAATTCTTTGGCTCCAGGGCTCTGGTGTGGAGTTGGTCATAGAGCGCTGATATCCAGCGCCTAGCTGCGGGGGAGATGGAAGCGGGCCAGGGAAGCATCAATATACTTCCAGGCTACCCGATCATATGCTTTCTCCATATCCAGGAGAGCCACAAAGCCATTCACCTTACGAGAGTTAGCAGTCAAAGTCACGTGAAGGTCATTATGGTTGTCCCATAACGACCTCCCCGGAATAAACCGTGCTGGGATGGGGAGAGGCGAGGTGACACCCATTTGGTGATGCGGTTGGCCAGAAGCTTCGTGAAGAGCTTGTAGTCTGTGTTGATCAATGCTATGGGGCGCCAGTTCGCCAGGCTCTTACGGTCTGACTTCTTGTGAATGAGGGTCGTGATTGAGCCTCTGGAGTCGGGGAGGACCTCGCCATTCACCAAGAGTGCAGCGAAGAGGTCGCGGAGGATTCTGGCTATCACCGTAGGTTCCAGAAGGTACACCTCGAAGGGTATTCCGTCTAGGCCTGGGGCTTTAAGCCGTGGGGATTTCAGAAGGGTTTCCATCACCTCCTGGATGGAAATAGGCGCCAGTAGAGCCTCATCAGCCCGTGGGTCAATGGGCGACTCTGGAGCCCGCCACAGGAAGACTTGTATGTCCGATGGGTCCACATGGGTGGCAGGGAAGAGGCTGTAGTAGAAGCGGTGTAGTTCCTGCGTGATTTCCTCCTTATCTGAAGTAGTTGTAGTGCCAATCTTCAGTGCAGTAATATCCTGCGCTGTTGACCGGGCTTTCTGTTTCTGAAAGAAGAAGCGGGTGGGGCGTTCCCATTGAGCATAGTAACGAGATTTTGTAAAGTTTGCTGCCCGTTCTTCCTGCAGTTTGAGCTCCAAGCGGAGTGCTTCCTGCGCCGCTTCCCAGTCTTCCAGCCATCTGGGAGAGGGCGAAGGCTGGCAGTTTCGCTCCAGATGTCTGATTCTGGCTTCCGCCCTTTTGACTCTGGCGCGAGCTGCAGTCATCTGGGCTTTGGCACAGTTGTAAGCAACGTGGGTGATGCCCTCCTTGGTCACCGCCCATCTAGCATTGTGGTCAAGCAGGTGGGGTGGGGGGAGGTGAGAGTCTCCCGGATGGTCATAGACTGATTCTCCTTAGTGAAGGGGTTGTTGAGAAGAGCTGGGGCAACCCTAGGCCAGAACCTACGCGACGGTCTAAGTGTGGTGGTGAGGACAACGGTGAGTGACCTGTGATCACTCAGATGGTTGTCACGAGAGATGGGAGAGGAGACGCGGCCAATTAGCAGGGGGCCAATCAGTGCCATATCTATGCGTGACGCTGACTGGAAAGCTCCTCCATCATACTGGATCCTAGTCATGCAACCTAGGTCAGACGCGGAGGGTGGAAGCGCATCTATAAAGCCACTCAGGCGAAGGAAATTCTGGAGGCGACTTGATCCAGGGCGTTCCTTTGCTGCAGGGGGTAAGAGTCACGGACGCGACTTATGGTTGTGTTGAAATCTCCTAAGAGGACTGTATTCCGTGGGAGATTGAGTTGAATGAGCTCTTCCAAGAGCCGATTTTGCTCCTGACCTGCATTAGGCAGGTAGATGCTTGCAGTGAAGAAAGAGAAGTCAGGAGTGGTGAGTTGGCCAGTATGAGGCGGCCACCTAGATATTGTGAAAAAGAATGAGTTTTAACCCGGGGATTTAAAACAATAAAGGGCGGCATGGTTTGTCCAGAAGGAGTTGCCTCCAAACTTTTCATTCCATGCAGATTGTTTGTGGGGGAGGATATGGGGCTCATGGACAGCAGCGATGTCAATTTGTGCTGACCTGAAGTTGCGGAGGAGGCGGGCTCTCTGCTTAAAGTCCCGCAACCCATTTGCGATGATGGATTGCAGAGACAGGGTGCTGCCATGGGGACTCATAGCTGTTCCCCTCCATGTCCTGGGGGGTTGCCAGCGCTTAATCCTGCTGCTGTGAGGCGGCTAGTTTTGAGTCCTTTAGCTTTACTATTAGCTGCAATCTGTGAGGAGCGTTGAGGGTTCTGAGGGGAAGAAGAGGGTGGGGGCGGAGGACCCTGTAAGCCAGCCTAGGATGCTGCCCCCGCTCCTTTGCAGGGGAAGGACCTGAGGGTGCTCAATGGTGACCTCCGCGGTGTCCCCATTTGATGAGTCTGAGTCCATATTCACTTCCTCCAACACTGCAAAGGATCCGCGCGAAATGGACTGTGGGGTTGGGGTAAAACTCTTTGAGGTGGCACTTCTAACGCAGGCCGCGGGTTGCCAGTCCATGCTGGTGGGCATAGCTCCATTGGGAGCTGAGGGTTGATGCGATAAATCGCTGGTGGAGGTTGGTGGGGGTGCCGCGGAGCCCTGAGTGGGGGTGGCTGACGAGGGGCACCCTGTGGGAGATGCCTTGCGCTTGGTGAGAGATGGAGTTGACTCTGGGAGATTGGAGGGAATGCCCACTGGAAGGGGGGCATGAGCGCGAAGGTATCCCATACCAATAGTGGGGTTAGCTGTTTCAACTGCTAGGCGTAAGGCCTCAGGGGACAGGTCTTGAACGAGAACCCATTGTGTGGGTTGTGGAATTGCTGCTGCGGCCAAGTGGGATCTTTTTTGGCCTGGTTTAGGCCCCTGGGTGGTGGCTAAGAGGGCTTTTTTTCGAGCTGTGCAGCCACTATACAAGTGTCCAAGGGCTTTACACCATGAACACTGGGGGCGCGCCTGATCAGGGTAGACAAAAAAGATCTCAGGGAATTCCCTCAAATACCGCCACATGAGGAATAACCTCAATGTTGCGGGATACAGTGGAGGAGGGGATGAACGACGCCCTAGCAGTGCGAGCTCTTTGAGTGGGATCATAGTAAGAGGGGACACTAAAGTCCACTGAAAGAACAGACCCAAACTCCATTAAACCTCAATGGAGCGCCAGTTTAAGAGACTCAGGATCAACAGTTGTTGGTAGGTTGGAAAAAGTAACCCATGAAATTTTCTCCAGGTGAGAGCGTGTGCAGGAGATGCGAAGAGATCCACGTGGAATAATGACCTGGAGGGTGGCAGCATGGTCAGCAAGGGCAGCTTCAGTGAAGCCCACATCGATGTAGTGGCCCTCCACTTATTCATGGATGGTGGTGTTAATTGGGAATGCCTCCGCAATTGCTGCAAAGTATGAGAAGTAAACCTCCGTATAGAATTCAACAGGGTTATGCCCATAATAAAGGCGAATTGTGTGGGAGAGGGTTGAGCGAGGTAGAGCTTTTTGCGCTCTAGTTTCGGCCCATTTCTTCTTAACATCAGCAATAAATGCCACTTCACGGGGATCAGCTTTGGGTAGCGTTGGTGCCAGAGGTTTTTGCCACGCCCCAGTGGCTCCTTTGGTACGTTTTTGTTTGCTTTGGGCTGCAATCACGGGTTGAGTGTGAGCTGGTGGTTTAGACAAGTTTGCAGAGTTCCCTTGTTGCTGGAATGTTACAGCAGTTGCTGGCGTCATATTGAATTGAGGGGCGGATTGTTGGACCTTGCTAAATTGGGGAGGCCCATCCAGATTGGAATTAACTCCAGACAATTGGAAGGAGGGCGATGTTTCATCACCATCCCAATCTATTTTGGTAAATTCAGCCTGAGTATTTGCTGTAATTTCATGGGCAAAACTCACTGGCTGATTGGTGAATTGGTCATTTTCAGCATATGGAGATAAAGTGCTAACTTGAGAAGTGCCAATTATGGGGTTTAAATGGGACGGGTGAGATTGGAACTGGTGTGAAGTTCCAAAATCCGAACCATTTGAATCCTCATTGGGAAGAGTAGATTGTCTCAATTTGGTGCTTAGTGAACCAAAATGTGCGGCTAATCCAACCTTACATCTGAGGGTTTGGGGGCCAGGTAGCTGGGTATCGCCCCTCATGGAGGGAGCCAGAAACACGGCATCAGCAATAATAGATGGGGCTGAATTAGCTGACACAATGGGGGAGGTGAATGCCTGGATGGGCTGAGTTGCATTCAACTGAGCAGATGCCATTAAAACAGCGTGGGTGATGGCCTCCTTGGTTGGAGGGGGCCCAGCGGGTTGGTGGGAGGCAGCGCACACAGAGCTGTTAGGCGTGCAGGTTGCAGAAGTGCGATCAGGTGAACTGGCGCTAGTTGAAGTAGCTCCAGGTTGGGGGGTGGTGCCTGCTTTCATGGCTGCTGCTTGAGAGCGGGTGATTCTGGTTGACCCTGAGGTGGGTAACCAAGGGTTGCTTCGTTTGGGGTGGTGCTGGCTCGTTTGGCAGAGCCTGCGGGTTCTTTTGCGGGGTTTCCTGCCATATATTGCTAATAGTTTTCGTAAATCTTTTTAGTGGAGCTAAATTTCAGGCTGAATTGATTTTTGATAAGTGATGCTTAGCAGAAAGAGACAGATAATAGTGAGGGTATATCGCCTCATTTGATTAGGGATATAAGACAATAAAATGTTGCATTGAGGGTAAATTACTTCAATTATTTAGGGATGTAAGGCAATTAATTGATGCATTGAGGGTACTACACAATGCACCTCATTTTTAGAGTCCATATGACCCCAAAAGTGCATAGGAAGACTCTCAATGCAACTATAATTAAAGCAAATTCCTAAAAATGGATGATGACGATAATTAAATTAGAATCAAAATCAAGTGAATAAATGCTCCATTTCAAATCAAATTGAATCAAACAAGTGTTCCATTTTGAATCAAATTGGATAAAATAAAGTGAATTAAAAAATTAATCAAATTTGAATATCTAAAAAATTAGGGAAAATGACACTCAGTTCAAAAGAACTGAGAAATTGTTTGAGATCCCAATCCTGACACTATCTCCCTCCTTAAATATTGTCTTCTCATATAATTCCAACTTCTTTCTGAAATCTTTTCAAATTGGCTCTTGGCTCTCAAGTGCTCTCTTTTATAAGATATCCCTTCCATTTGATCAGAAAAATGTCTCTTCCCTCTGATGAGCCTATCTTTAAAGATCTCTTCCACCTCATATTCTTCCACATGATCTAGAATAATTGGTAAGGATTTTTGCCCTTTTTGTTGATGGAAAAGTGTAGGCAATCTCTGAGGGGTCAAAAGTGATATATGGAAGGTGTTGTGTGCTGTTGAACCAGAAAACAAATTGAATCTGGTAGGTAGTATCAGATATTTTCTTTATAATCTTCAATGGCCCAATTCTTCTTGGACCCAGCTTTCTTGATGGCCACATCACTCTAAGATTCTTAGTGTCTAAGTATACATAAAATCCTTCTTTCAAGTCTGGAGAATCCCTACGTTTCTTATCAGCTTGTTCCTTATAGCTCTGTATTGCTTTAGCTAGATTATCCTTAAGTTCCAGATGTAGATCTCCTATTTTCTTTACGTATTCATGAGCTGCTGGTACTTTGCTATCTTGAGTGGAACTTGGTATCATCTGTGGTTCATACCCATGATTTGCCATGAAAGGGGTCATCTTAGTTGATGCATGGTATGAGCTTTTAAATGAATTGGGCCATTGGAAGAAGTCTTAACCAGTTGTCTTGTCTGGAATTTACATAGGAACGAAGGTATTGCTCTAAAACCTGATTCAATCTCTCTGTTTGTTCATCATCTGTGGATGGAAAGCAGTTGATAGCTTTAGTCTGATACCCAGCAGATTAGAAAAACCTCTCCAAAACTTAGATGTAAATTAGGACCCTCTGTCAGAGATGATATCTGAAGGACAGCCAAGGTGAGGATAGATGTGTTAATGAATAGATTTGCTGTCTCAACAGCTGAAGGTACCGCAGAACATGTGACAAACTCAGCAGCTTTAGTCAATCTATCCACTACCACCCATATTGAAGAATATCCATCACTTATAGGTAGGTCAGTTATGAAATCCATAGATATGCTTCTCCATGGACCACTAGGAATTGCCAAAGGTTGAAGTTTTCCAAATGGTTTCTGAGTAGATACTTTGTTTCTTGAACATTTTTGACAGGCCTGAACATAATCTCTCACATCTTTTGTTATTCCTGGCCACCAATAATCATACTGAATCCGTTTGAGTGTTTTCTTTGGACCCTCATGACCTGCAGCTGGACTGTCATGGAAGTTTTTAATTACTTCCATTTGAGATTGTACATATGGGACCCATAATGCACGTTGGAGGTATATTGCTTGGTCCTTGATCACCAGTGAATGAGGAATTCCAGGAAGGTAGTCCCCTTTTAGCATCTCTTGGCACCTGGGGTCCTTCCTTTGTGCTTCCTTTACTTAGTTTTCCAAGTAAGTCTCTGCCTGTTGCATGGCTAGAAAAGAAACAAATATATGTCTGATTCAATCACAGGTCTAGTATTATACTTCCAAATATCCATCATCATTTTCAATATGGTCCTCTCTTCTGCTAAGTGCATCTGGAACAGTATTAAATCTTCCTGTCATGAAGTCGATGTAGAAATCATATTTGGCTAAGTCTAAAGCCCATCGTGCATGTCGCTGACTGATCTTACGGCTTTCTTTGAAATATAGAAGGTTTTTATGATCCATTCTAATAATTACAGAGTATTTACTCCCTTTTAGGTATCGTCTCCAGTGTTCCATAGCCTTAACAATGGCTAAAAGTTCTTTATAATAGATCTTGTAATTCCTTTCTGCATCCAACATCTTTTGAGAAAAGAAGGTCACAGGGTGGGCTTACTTATCTTCCCCCTCCTGAAACAGAACTGCACCATAGGCAAAGTCTGATGCATTTGTCTCAAGAAAAAATTGCTTGTTTGGATATGGTCTGATAATAACTGGAGCTGTAGTGAAGGCTTTCTTTAAGGCTTTAAAAGACTCTTGAGCCTTTTGAGTCCAAATATAAGGTACTGAGTCTTAAGTAAGGTCTGTAAAGGGAAGGGAAATTGCTGAAAAGTTTTTAATGAATTTTCTGCAGAAGTTTGCAAGCCCAAGGAAGGAGAGCAACTTAGTTCTTGTTGTAGGGCGAGGCCAATATGTGACTTCTGATACCTTGCTAGGTGAAATGGCAAAACTTTCTTCTTGGATTGCATACTCAAGGAAGTCTATTTATTTGCAGAAAAAGTCACATTTTTCATAACTTGACATACAAATTGTACTTCCTGAGTCTCTGAAGCACTGCCTCCACATGTTCTATATGGGTCCCCATATCCTTAGAGTATATGAGAATATCATTCAATTAGAATACAACGAATTCATTCAACATGGTGAACAATACTTCTGTCATTGTTAGAAATCAAGATAAAAATCGTATTAAATTCCCATCTTCTGAATCTGGCTGTGCCAAACCAGTTGTC
>JAKSZP010012450.1:0-49102 GCA_022478985.1 Massospora cicadina
TGCACTGCCTAGTCTCCAGGTCATTCACCAAATTAATTCCCTCAGGTCAACATAGATGACATTCTAAAACGCGTTCACCATTGGTGTTTATGGGGATATATAAGAATATGCTACCATAACAGGGGCAAGGGAGAGGATCATGGTGTAAGGCACCACTGTGATGTACTCAGGCAGGTCCTACTCTGGGCCTGGAGCCAAGGCAGGGTTGCGGCTTAACAAATCAAGCAGCACATTTAAAGGCCTTTTTATGAACTAATATTTGAGTGAAATTACAAAGATCCCTGTTTGTGCATGCTTGACGTTGAACCAGCTTTTGGGTTTTATGATAATACAGCAAGGATTTTTGGTCAGTGAGTACTGTGATTTCATGCTTTGCTCCCTGAAGAAGATAGCTCCAATGGGTCAGCAAACCATGCTAACGCAGCCAACTTTTTATCCTAGATTGCCCATGATTGTTCTGTGGAGAAGTATTTCCTTGAGAAGTATGTCACGAGGTTATCCATCCCTTTGTGCTCTTACAAGAGTAACGTTCCAACCGCAACTGCAGATACTTCCAAGCCACAATGAATGGCTTGGATGTGTCAGCATGCCGCAAGACTGGAGAAGACAAAAAATTTCTTTAATTGCCTCAAAGACTTGTTGACACTCCTCTGTCATTTGAAAGGGACATTCTTCCCTGTCAGTGAATGGAGGATTGCAATAAGCTGGGCAAGCGCTGGAGAAAACTTCTTTAGGAAAATCACAGAACATAAGAAGCTTCATAGTTATTTTTGGTGGTGGGGATTTCCCAGGCCTGAATGGCTTCAGCTTACCTGGGGGGACAGCATAATCATCCTTAGGAACCAGGTTATCTAAGAAAATTACTTCCTCTCGAGCAAATTCTCACCTAGAAGGCTTGACAAAAAAACAAGAGTTGAGAAGGGCTGCCATTACAGCCTCTAAATCCTTGGTATGCTGTTAATGGGTTAAAGTATGGATTAATATGTTGTCAATGTAAGCGACAGCACAAGCAAAACTTAGGTCCCTCCAGACTTAATTGACTAAGCGTTGAAAAGTTTCTGGAGCGCTCTTTATCCCAAAAGGCATTTTTTGAATTGGAATATCCCAAGCCTTATCCTAATGGCCGTGAGCCATTATTAGCCCTCCTTGACACTCACCTGATTAGAGCATTAACCAAGTCCAATTTTGAAAAACTCAGGATTTAGCAATGGCCTGAACAATGGTTTTTTATAAGCAGAGGGGTTTAGATCTGGAACTGTCACATTGTTTACATGACCATAGTCCACACAGGGCCTTAAGGCCCCATCAGCCTTCTGAGAAAAGACTACTGGCGAGGTAATGAGAAAAGATTTTTTTGTAATTTATCCTTTGTCTAGTATGTCATCTTACAATACTCCCGGAGCCTTGTCTTTTTTTCTAAATGTGAGGGTACAATGGTAGTTAATTTCAACAAAATTCACAGTTAGCTGGAAGGAAAGATCATATTCTGATTGGGAATGGAGCCAAGTTGCTAAACTCATATCAAAGACGTCCTTATATGGGGCTAAGAAGTCAGACAAATCTTGGGGGAGATCCAATGGTGACAGCTCAGAGGAAGAAATTGAGCTAATTGAAGGCTTTGTTGAGAGAGCCTCAATTAGTGGGAATTTCCCTCTAACCTCTTATTGGCAAATGACAAGGAGTTAAGATCCAAATTAATTTTCACCTGTTGGCGGCGCCACCAGCTTACACCATGATGACAGGATAAGTAAATCAGGTAAATCTGGTAAAAGGTTGCAAAAGCCAAACTTGTGGATGAATAACTGAAATGGACGTTGGACATTGTGGCAGGTCATTGGAGCAGATGAAGCGCCTAATATAGAAGGAGCAAGCACCATGTCTAAGTATAGAGAGTGAGATATCCTTAGATACATGATGTTGCCAGCTGCTCTAGTATCAAGGAGTGCTTAGACTATGACCTTTCATTCTCCGATTCTGAAGGTTATTGAAAATAGAAAGTAAGCTTAGTCCTCTTTATTGGTTATATAAAGAGAAATGGCAGCGGAAAGTGGGTTGGCTCCTTAATGAAAAGTAGCCCCTTGATAACCAGTGAACTATACTGGTTATCCTCATTAAATTCCTCTGTATGGTTATCCTAATCCACAGGAAGGATAGGATTGGTAGGATCTATCACTATGGCCTTGTTCATCTCCAATTTTGGGGAGGAACTTCCATGATCCTGTATGGCAGGGGGAGCTAGCTCAGTAGGAGAAGGACTTGGCTCAGTGGTATGGGAATCAGTTTCCTGATCAAGTGCCACGTGGGCTTCCACCTGGGCTATTTGGGTAAATGGTAAAGTAGGATTCCCTGGGACCACTGTCACAGTCATCTCCTCATCAGCGGAAAAGAGGAAGGGACTCTCAACTGGTAGTTTGTTACTTTTTAAAGTAGCTTGCAGGTATGGAGATACCACTGCAACCCCAGAAGAGAGCTTCCCTGAGTCCTTATTCCTTGAAGAGATAGGGGTAGATGTTTTTACTGGAATGAACTAGCCGGTAGGGGATCTGGTTTAGAGGAGATGACATAACTGCCACTGAAGGTATACTTGCGCGAAAAGGTTTTGCCCCCAATAGATATGCTAAGGAAAATGCAGCCTCCATAGACATTGTAAGAGGATCCCATGCAGAATTGCTGGCTGCAGTGTTGTCCAAGGCTGCTCTAAAGGTCACTGCAATTTCTGTAGGGATCCCAGCTGAAGGTACTAATGCTGTGAAGCCCACTACAAATGAAGGCAAGTCAGGGACATTCTGGTGGAGGGTGAAGAGATGGTAGAGGAGAGATGCTCTAGATTTAGGTGCTTGTACTGCATCAGATACTAGACTCAATAAAGGGGAATGATTCCCCATTTTGTTTGCAGCTCATAATGCTCCTCTGACCCAGAGGCGTGACTCTCCATCTAGGGCATCTAAGATAGCCACATTTCTCTGTGCATCAGTAGGAGTAGGAGTTTGAAAACCCCTATCTTCAAAGCGCACATGAAGCTCTGCCAAAGCATCTATCGCCTGTTATGCTACTTCAGGAGTTGGGAATTGGTGATCCCCATTTTCACTACGCACGCTGAAGGTGCAGCCTTATCTTCTATTGCTTTGTGGACACTATCCTGGGTCAGTAGAAGTTGTTTGAATGCCCTGCAGAAGGAGATGAACGACTAGAAAGAGAAAGTCAATTCACATAGGGAATATAAATTCATTAATAAATAAGCTACTTTCTCTCCTGATCCTATGAGGAGGGCGAAAAGTGCTGAAATTAGGGGTTGGCTCATTATGTCATGGTTTCTGCTAATCTAAGTAAGACTGGGCTTCCAATATGGGTGTGTAACAACTCAGCGTAAAAGCCCAGAATGTTAGTGGCTAAGCAGTTCTGATTAAATGTAAGAGGGATGACCTATGATTTTTGCAAGGGGAATATAAATTTAGAACATACCAAAGGCCCCCATGGCAAACCAAATGGCTGTGATGGGGCAATCATGGGTCTTAGGGGCACCTCCCATGGGTGAGAGAGGAAAGGAGGGTGATAATCCTAGTGGGTTGGCGGTTGGTAGCCATTCGGCTCATATCCCAAATTTTCTGGTTTAGTTTCTGTTGGAATTTGAGATAACAAAAAAATCATGTTCCCCACTTCCAAATTGAGCTGTAATGAATTGACTATTAAATCTATCTAAATAAAAACAACGTCAGGATTCTCATCCCTAAAACTTATGTCACGTGGGGCGTCGTTTCCCCCAATTTGGGCAGGTGGGCAGCAAATACATTGAGGATGCTTATGAGGTAGTAAATCTGGAAGACCAGGAAAGATCCTGAATGGATGGGGCTGCAACGATCCTTGAGGCACCGTGTCCTAGCTCATCCTATAAAAATCAATACCTTTTAACATAATAGGATATTCGGTATTATAACCATTTTCTGTTTCCTTCTCACCTTTTTGCAAATTTGCGGCTTCAAGCTACCTTTGGACCTCGGCAACAGTCTAGAGAATTGTATCACTGACAAACATGGTGCTCACTACAGGGAGCTTCGAGCTGTCCCAAGTGATAACGTCTATCACAACCAAATGGAAATAACTAGCAGCCCTGAAGACCAAGCCGTTAATCAGTCAAGAAGCGTCGCCCAATGGGTTAGTACCTTGCGATATGAAATACCATCCATGTAACCTGAAAGGTTGGGATTCTGGGCTGCATTCCAGTTCTCCCTGCTTCTATTGATGGAAGTCGGTACCAACTTCAGTACAATAACCTTAATGATGATGCCCAACAGTTAATAAATGGCATCTACTCTGTGGTTGCCCAGTCAGCCATTCCATGCCTCTACTGTTATCTCTACTATGTGGGACCTCTATGACTCGCCCAGCTGCCAGCAGCAGAACTCACCCTGGGTCCTGAATGCTACCTTTGCAACTTTGTTCACCCTGCTATCCACCACCTACTCAAACTGGTTGGGTTGCACCATCAAGAAGTCTCGCGACAACTGGGGCTCACCCAGGCCCTACACACCCACCTAGTCAATTTTTATAATGCAGCCTCCTCCTTTGTTCATGACAACTGCGAGGCCATTATTAATAACCAACGGTTAATCAATAAAGTCTAGGATCAAATTGTGGTGTGTTAGATAGCGAAAATTCTGGCTAACTTGAGGATGAGCTGCGTTGGAACGTCCAACTCCTTGAGGCAAATTGGAATCAGAGCCTCCTTCAGGTTGAGGATTTGGTTTGAACCCTACAACAACACTATCAGGAGCTGGTCTCTCGCAACAACTCCTCCAGGAGTGAAAGTCCTGAAGGGCCTAAGGGGCCTGAAGGCCCTAAAGGGCTTTTAGATACCTAAGGTCCAGAGGGTCCTCATGGACCTCCTGAGCCCCCAGGTCCCTCAGGTCCCACCCCTGCTGGCCCTGAGGACCCATGGCAGAAAGATGTGATGGCAGCCTTGGCTGCCACACGTGATCAGATTCAGAATGTAGCTCATGAATGAAAACTCTAAGTGGATGGAGTACCCCTCGACCCTAGGGTCTCCATTGACACCCTGTCAGCCTAAATGAGCAACCTAAGTACTTTCACCAAACTTACCAATACTCACATCTCTCAGCTTGAGCAAGTTTTTCAAGGGTTTGAAACCCATTTGACCACCCTTAAGAGCCAGCTGCACCTTCAGGGCGCCGACATTCAATCCCTAAAGGAGCAACTCACAAATAAGGCTTTTGTTTCCTCCCTCAATTAAAATTGGGATGATATCCAAGAGGACCTTGAGGGCCTACAATGAAGGCTAGACCAGCAGGGTCCCATGACTATGTTAAGACTGAGATCTTGGAGTCAGAGCCCATCCCAGTGTTAACACCCTCTCCACTCCGCTTGTAGCTAACTATAAACCTAGTTTTAAAGAAAGGTTCACCCCCAACCAGGAGAGCATTGCCTCCTTCCTGTACACATATGAGAGCTCCATGAGGAGGCCATTGATTGGCAGAAGGTAAAGCATATCCACTCCTGCCTAAATAGCACCGCCTGGGAGATCATAACCCCCATTTGAAGGAGTGCACCACCTGGGTACATGTTTATACTGCCTTAATCCATGAGTTTGGCAGCGATCAAAAACTTGCCAACCAGAAACAGGCGTTCATGGATATCCGACTGAATAAAGGAGAAAGCTCCATGGAGTTTGCCAGCTGCTTCTACGCCCAAGCAAAACCCTTAGTCTCTACAAATCGTATTACCCTGGATGATTCTATTACCGCCTTCATTTCTGCATTGGAATCCTACCCTGAGGTTCAAATGCATGTGATTGTACAGAAGAATGTGCTTATCTGTATCTAAGAAATCAAGAAAGCAATTAACGAGATCCCTGCTTCGACTCTACACTCTAAGGCTACATTTAAAGTACACTATACCCATCCTAGAGTCCATATGGTCAAAAACCAGAAAAATCCTCGACCTCAATGCACTTATTGTAATGGTTTCAGACATAATGCTAAGACTTGATGGAAACGACTTGTTGAGGAGGCGAGAAAAGGGCTGTCAGCATGAAGGATGAGGCGCTCCATGCTGACATTCCTACCCCACCTCAAGGATCCTCCATAACATTGAACAAACCTGGAGCTATCTACCTGGAGAAGAAGTTTCGATATCCAATGATAATAAGAAATTGATACTGCTTACTCTTCTTCTGATGACTTTCCCATGTTTCACGTGCTACTGCCCCAGTTCAGAAGTCTGGTTACCCATGTTGCAGTTTGAGTTCATAAAATCACATTCCTTGCCATAGTCAACAATGGCTCCCTCATAAATGTCATATAATTTAATGAAGCGCGTCAAGATTGCTCCAGATTTGCCACACTATATGTAAAATGCACGGCTGGCCCACAATGCACCCAATCTATAGGGGCCTAATCTTTCTACTTGTACGGTTTATAAAGCTTGCTGTAAACACCCCCGCTGTCACACTGTATAATCATAGCTATGGCCTGCTCCTTGGGACTCAGTTCCTTTGAGACTATTCAGCAGTACTCCATTAGGATGGCAGCTTTCTATCCCTACTAGGGCATTGGGTCCCTCTGATCTTCGAGATCACTCATGATTCTAAGATGGAGGTCTAAGCCTGAGCCTGTTTATTGTAGAGTGAAGGCCAAATCTATTGGCTCAAATATCACATTATGGGCTCCTGAGTCCGACTGCCCCTACTGCTGTTGATGAGAAAGAGGGCATGCCAATCTACTTATCTATGGCGACTACAATAACTCTAAAGTTCTAAGTCATTGCCAACACCTGGGTCCATGTTAACATCCCCTTGGGATACCTATTGGAAGTCTGAGGCCAAGACAACCCATCCACGAAAGATGTGCTAACCTGCCCAAGGATCTTAGATCCAGCTTATGCTGGATCTATATCAGAGTTGTTGGCCAACCTTACTGGCAAACCCAAAATAGCAGGTTCAAACATTTCTATCACCTACGTACACCTACTACCGGTGGAAGCTATTGCTGATGTCCAAAGCTTTGGAGACTTAAGAGAATTTGGATTGGAAGCACCTCCATCAGTCAGTCTGGTCAATACCAATATTGGCAAAGACCTCTTGGACGACCAACAATGTAAGTTTCAAGAGTTGTTAAAGGAGTAAAATAGGGACCATCTAGTACTAAAAAAAGGAGTAAAATATTCGAGGTGGATTGACCTTGGTACAAATATCCCACACCAAGAATTTTTCTAGCCAGTACAGGTTTCAAACTTAAAACCTGCACTAGGGCGGAAACAGTTTTACCTGTCAGGCTAACCACCCTCTTGTTAAAGGAGTACTTGGACCTATTTCTAGCCTCAACTTATTACTTTGGAGGAATAAATAGAGATCTACATCATGTAGAAACTAGGGATGCTCCCCTTCTGGTCCCGACCTTACTGAAAAAGCAAGGTTGAAGAAGCTTAGGTGGCAGTGGAACTCAAACAACTATTCAATGCCAGACTCCTGGTACCATTGTGCAGCCTTTGGGCCTCTCCTCTTCTGCTGGTTTAGAAGGAGGATGGCAGCCACCAGGTGGTGTTGGACTATAGCGACTCAACTCCATCACCAAGAAAGACAGTTATCCTCTGCCCTGAATTGGTGACTCCCTCCATCTGCTTGCCAGATCGCAGTACTTTTATGCCATGGACCTTTTCAGTAGATATTGGAAAGTTGATTTCGCCCATGAAGATTGAGCCAAGTGCACTCTCATAGTCAACAAAGGACTATTTGAGCCCACAAGGATGCCCCAGGTCCTTTGTAACGCCCCAGCCACTTTCCAACGTGCCATGGACGGTATCCTTGGGGACTTGAAGCTTTCATGCATACTCGTCTACCTAGATGACATTATTATCTTCTCACAAACCTTTAAAGGGCACATCAAGCATCTCTGGGAGGTCTTAAATCTGCTACAAAAGGCTTCCATAAAGCTTATACCTTCATGGTGCTCTTTCTTCCAATCTGAACTGTAGTTACAGAGACACAAAGTTTCCAAGGATGGCATCCAGCCTATACCAGACAAGGTCGACGCCATAGTAGATGTCACGCCCCAAAAGCTTAAGGGATATCCAGGTATTCCTAGGAATGGTGGGCTATCATCATCAGTTATCCCCCAGTTTGCCAACATAGCCGAGCCACTGTTCTACTTCCTGCAGAAGAATTTGCCTTTCAAATGGCAGACAGAACAATAACAGGCTTTTAATGCCTTGAGAACTGCTCTATGTACTAAACCCATTCTAGTCCACCAATGCTTCAACCAACACTTCTTGTTGTTTATGGATGCAAGTGATGTTGCCGTCAGGGCTATTCTAGCCCAACATGATGAAAACCAAGTTGACATCCTGTGGCCTCTTTTAGTAGACGCTGAGTAAAGCTGTAGGGAACTACAGTTTTACTAAGAGGAAGTGCCTGGCTGTCTTGCTAGCCATCATACATTTCCAGCCTTCTTTCTATGGTACTCATTTTACTATTGTTACAGAACACTCCTCGCTCTGGAGGCTTCAGAAAATGAAGGACCCAGTTGGCCGACTAGACAGGTGAGCTTTATGACTACAGAGTTACTATTTCACCATTGTCCATCGTGCAGGCGCAATTTACCAAAATGATGACGGTCCCTCCAGGATGCCAGTTCTAGCAGCTTTGACCCCCAAGGATCGGCTGTATGATCTAATAGGCCGACCTGAGCAGTGGGAGTTGGAGACCCCCGAGGTCCAAGTTGAACTCTGAAGGATAACTTGAGACACTCAAATTAAGGATGGGTTGCTTTAAAAGAAGTCAATAAGAAGTGGCTCCCATATGTCCGCCCCTCCTCCCAAACTGGTGTAATTCTAGAGGGCCATTACACTGTGGGACACGGGGCGTTAAGAAGACTCACAAATGGCTGAAGTCAAGATGTTACTGGGACCAAATAGTAGAAACCATCCAAGAGGTCTTAGAGGCATGTACGACTTACCAATTTTTAAGACCAAGCCAATCCTTTATTCCAACTCTTGGTTGTCACCCCAACTGGGCCCTTCAATGTAGTTGGCATTGATGTGGTGGAACCTCTTTCCACAGGGTTTCATGGCCATAAGTATATTATCCTAGCCGTAGACCACTTTACCAAGTGGGTTTAAGCGATTTCAGTCCCAGCTGCCACTGCCAAAGCCACAGCCCTCTTCCTCGTTTGATCCATTTTCACCCAGCATGGGTGCCCCCAAACCTTAATTTTGGACAATGGGTTGAACTTCGCCTCACAGGTAGTACAAGAGATTACCTCGCTATCTGGCACTACCCAGACTTTTGCTGCCTCTTACCACCCCTCTACTAATGGGGCTGTAGAACGTGCCAATGGAACTCTTATTTCCATTCTACAGGAAGTTAACCAACTCAGATCCTACCCATTGGAACCATTACCTACCCAGCGCTTTGCTTGCCTACAGGGTAAGCTAACACCGAGTCATCAAGATGTCCCCATTCAAAGCCCTATATGGGCGTGCACCTCAGCTACCAAGTAGCGTCCAGACATTGCTCAAGACCTCCACATCCAAGAATTCTCTGAATTAACTATGAGGGCCTTAGCTGAAGAA
Source organism: Massospora cicadina (assembly GCA_022478985.1). Taxonomy (NCBI): domain Eukaryota; kingdom Fungi; phylum Entomophthoromycota; class Entomophthoromycetes; order Entomophthorales; family Entomophthoraceae; genus Massospora; species Massospora cicadina. The sequence continues at coordinate 9,583 of JAKSZP010012450.1, forward strand.
ATTTTCCGGCTTCAAGCCCTAGCCACACAAGGCATTGTCACCACCACTGAATGAGAGACATCCCAATTTTAATCTCAGCCAACCCTCCTTACCATCTTTTCGATTAGGTGGCCTTGTTCTCTTCTATCACTATCAACCTGGAGGCTGACAAAATAAGCTAGAAGTTCTTTGGTCTGGACCTTATAAGGTCATTCATAGGATGAAATCTGAATATTTCATTACCAATGTCAACCAAGGGATTGTGGTCAATCAGGTGCATGGTCAGTTTCTTTAAACATATACCCCCTTCTGATAAGATCTTTAGGGGGGCGTCGTTGGGATTTGAGATAATGAACAAATCAAATTCCCCACTTCCAAATTGAGCTGTAATGAATCAACTCTTGCCTACACCAAACAAAAACAACGTCAGGATTCACATCACCAATTACTGAGCCACATGGGGTGGCGTTTCCACCAGTTGGTCAAGTGGGTGGCAAAATACATTAAAGTCCATGAGGCGGTCAATCTGGAGACCAGGAAAGATTCTAAACAGATGGGCCACAACAATCTTGAGCCACCATGTCCCCACTCATCCTATATATGATGATACCTTTTAACCTAATAAAATATTTGGTATTCTAACCATTTTCTGTTTCCTTATTGACCTTTTTGCGAATTTTCAGCTTTGAGCCACCTTGGACCTCAGCGACAGTCTAGAGAAAAATAACACTGACAGATTCATCATAAAAAATTGTAAAATTTACTGAATTTTAGATATGAGAAAAGACTGATAGTGTTTGTAAATCAAATTGAATAGATTTAATCAGATGTAGGGTGGCCTTGGGCTTCACCTCGCGCCTTTGAGGTTTTTCGCGATGGGATGAGGGGTTAGAAGCATCATCAGGGTGGCGAAAAAATTTTATAAAACGATGGGGCCAAATTGGCCCATGACGGGATGTCTAAAATAATCCAGTACTTGGTTTCTATTTTATAGTTGCGAGGATGATCAGTCCTCAGCCCCTGATGTTGAATAAAAGTTAGTGGAGGAAAAGTCCTCTTTTTGCTGGGAACTTGCCAAAATTTTAGTGTATTAGTAGGGCAATTTAGTCCAAATTCTTAGACTTACCTGAGCAAAGGGAGGCATACCCAGAAAATTGTCTGCTATGCATTAAAGGAGAGGCAGGTCATTTCAGTGATTTTTAGCAGATATGAAGGCTCCTCAAAAGCAGCAGATTGTCTAGTGAACCCATGGTGTATCCTTTGATAATTTCACTCACGGTTTGGTGGGCTTCTGGATCAAGGGATTGGAGGGCCCACTTAGCGATCTTCAGACTAAAATGCAAAACGCAGCGTTTCTGGTTGGGTCTAATAAAAAAACTTGGAATTAAGATGGAGTCTTCAAAATAGATTTTTGTGGAAAGTGATCAGTTTAAAAATCTTAAAGGTGAAAATAAATTAACTTTTTCTTTCAGAGGAAATCGTCTTAAAATCTAGATAGTATGAAAAGGGGGTCATGGGTTATTCTAGGCAGGAGATGCTGACTTACTCACGGGTAAACAGCCTGGGCTTGGAGAGTTGCCAGATAGCTTATGCATTAGGTTGTAGAAGCTCTGGCAACGTAATTCTGTGATCCGTGTTGGAGGGGATCTCAATAATCCAAACTTGCGCGGATTTTTGCAGATCATAGGCGTGGCAGAATTGGATTTAACAGAGTCAATTTTGACAGAGATTTATAATAAACTTTAAATAGTTTCATGAATTAATTCTCAACTCAGATTGGCATTCTGGAACCAAAAATTTAGGTTTAGCGTTCTGGACTAGTTTTCTTTACTCAGGAACCATTTCATGAGTTTTGAGGTTGATTTTTTTAAGGAAGTGAGGGACGGCGGGGTGGAGCCAGGGGAGGGTGGAGGTGCTGCTGGTAGCCTCTTGCCTGGATTACCTCCCTACAAACCTCCTTTATCTTGTCAACAAAGGAAGAATCAGCATAGGGTGATGCTATGGAGGGATTCTTTAGGGCTAATGCAGTTACCCAACGTTTATCAACAACTTGGGCCAAGTACCCCAGTTTTATTAAGGGCTCCACAGTAGCATCAGGTCCCAACTCTTTTTATATGGAAACTTATCCCATCCTGCCCAAGAGGTTGAGTCTCCAGATTTGCAACAAGGGACAGATGGCGCATCTGTTTTTGACGCATGCCCAAAAGGGATGGTCAGGGGATGATCTGATTATGGCGTGTGGAGTTATTGCGAGGTGGGAATCCCAACAGAAGGGCAGATTGTTACAAACAAATGAGGTCTAATGAAGTGATTGGCGCCATTGGTAATCATAAACTGCAACATGATGTAAGTGCCATAGGCAGCCAAGCCCTCTTTGAGTTTGTGGCAGAGGCGTTCAGGGAAGGGTGGGAAAGCAAACTGACCACCAGTGTGTCCTCATTCGGAAATCAAGCCCAGATAGTTGGGATTAGATAATTATATATGTTTTAAAGGCAGCTGTGCTGCCACCATGGCATGGGCTTCACAAGAGGAGGCGAGGTCAAAAGACCCCTTGAAGGGGAATATATATATGAATCCAATAGGTTTATAAACCTCCATGGCCATTTTGATGATGGCTGAGCTCATGTACTAGAAGTGGTTACCATACTCGACCCAAAGGCCAAAATACAGGTTGCTCTGAGGGAGCATCAGGGGTCTTCAAAGAACCGCCTGGCAGTGTACAAGATGATGAGCCAGTGTTAGGACTCAAGCGTGCCAAGGAATGATATAGCTTTTGGCGTAGGTACGCCAAGACCCATAGGGGCAGCCAAAGTCCACAGAGCACCGCTAGATTCTGGGCACCATGGGTTGATGCGTCAGGGGAAGTTGTGTCAAGAGAGTGTATATAACTCTCCAGTTCCAAGAGTGATGGTGCATGGTGCACAGGACTAACGCAAGGGAACTAGCCGTTAGGATTACAAGAAGGTAGCCCCGCAGAGGGTGTTTAAGATAAAGTGACATAGGGCGAGGGTGATTTAACATGGTGAACATTAATAGAGATTGTATAAACAGCAAGACTTGGCTGTGTCCTAAAGGGAGTTCATAGACAAGCTTTGAACAGGGCTAGAGAGCACGGGTGCTCATTCTGGAGGGAAACTGAGTAGCACAGCGGTGTACCTGATGCTGTTGTAATTTTAAAGCAAATAAATCAGCTAATTCATCGTGAGACCTCCTCAAAGAGGTCTGCACACAGGTTTACCCAAGTCAACATAAATTAATACTTTAAATGAACGGGGTATTCTACTATAGGGAAGACTACCAACAAGAAAGTTTGGTCTCAAGAAAACATATTTAAGCCAACTTGGGAAAAACATCAATTGAAGAAAGTGGTACTAACTCCCACCCCAATGCTGTCTGCCGTGGTCCGCCAGCTAAAGCAGGCGCTGGACAAAATTTTCCCTAAAGCTTTTTATTCTTCTAATATGGCTTTCTAGGCTGATAGCTGAGGTGCTATATTAGAATTTTTTTCTAATGATCCCTTTGTTTGTCCCATTTGCAAGTAAAGATGCGTAGCGGCATTCCCTTTTGGGTTGGGCACCATTAGTGCTAAAAAAGAGAAAGTGGTACTAAGCCCTGGTGCATCAAAAAGCACATGCTTCCATCCGACTGGGTAACATAATTTAAAATCAGCCTTACTCAAGTGATTTATTGAATTTGAGGCTGACCAGAGTTTAGATTTTATAAATTGACAGGTACAAACCCCGGACACTGATTAACTTAACTGAGCCATTGTAATTTAAAAGATAGCATGTACAAGTTTTAACTCTACGGCCATTATACATGGCTGGGCAGGTTGCACCTCCTTTGAACCAACCTGAGCATACCTGGCCTGTACCCGTCATTGGTCTAATGTCTGCCTCAAGTCAGGAAGGTCCTGAAGCTTAACCTTCTTAGTCTCTTGGCGCCCAGCCTTTTCTTGATCATTGACCCCTTCAATCAAGTCATATGAACATGACAAAAGCCACTCCTCTTTAATGAGCTCCACCCCCTCCAGGGGCATTTGCCAAGGAAAAGTTTTTGTGAGCAGGGGCCAGCTTAATGGTAGCGACGGCATGATTGGACTTGGAACCTACAGCTCCAGGGAAATGCTAGTGAAATGTTCTAATTAAGTCTTGGGCATAGACACAGTCCCGCGGTGGAACCCAACTGTTCTCAGCTGCATCAAATCCCTTCCAGGATACAAGGTACTCAAGTCTCCTTCTTACCTGATGGGAGGATACTATATCCTCCACTTCCCACTCCGGCGCCCCATCCACAATATAAGCCTCAGGAGTCTCTGGTGGGGGGCCCTCAAACAACATAAGCTTTCTTTCATAGAATTCTGGAAAGATTTGAAATGAGGGGGAGATCCAACTGGTATGAGGCGTGGCCCACCTTTCTGATGATGCGGTATGGATCAATCTTCTTTAATCCTATTTTTTATATGTTTCTTGATTGGTATGTTTTTAGCATCCAGCATCAAGAGATCTCCTTCCTTGTACGCTGGTTCAACTTTTCTCTTACCATCAGCGTTCTCCTTGTAAGCCTGCATGGCCGCATCTAAATTTGTGCTCACTCCCCCGGTGTACTTTATTGATGTTTTTGGCAAAGTCCACCACCACTTCCACTTAATCCACAACTGGGATCCATGTTGAAGGTGGGTAAGGCCATAGCTGGCGAAGAAGGAGGAACAACTGATTGATATATTTTGGACGTTGTTATACCTGAATTGAGCCAAGGAGAGATGGGAAACCCAATCTGAATGATCTGTGGTAGTGTAACATCGCAAGAACTGTTTGAGGCACTGGTTTACTTGTTCAGTCTGCCAATCTGATTGGAAATTATAGATAGTAGAACGGCAAAGATGGATTTGCAGAGCCTTACGCAGCTCGTTCCAAAATATGGAGGTAAATTGGGGTCCAAGATCGCTAATTATTTTTGAGGGGACCCCATGAAGAGCAGACACATGAGTTCTATAGAGCCTATCCAGCTCCGCTGAAGTGACTGTGGTTCTTCAGGAATAAAGTGGGCGAACTTCTTAAAACGGTCCACCACCAGCATGATGGCATCATAGCCAACATATACAGGCAATTTCACAGTAGAATCAACTGATAGAGAATTCCAATGCCCTTCAGCCTTTTGAACTGATACCAACCGCCCCGCTAATGGCTGGCAATTCAGTTTCATTTGTATGCAGACAAGGACCTCTTTACAATACCTGACCGCCTGTGTGGCTAACCCCTTCCAATTTTAAGTGCGGCGAATATGCTCTAGAGTCTTCGCCTTCCCAGGATGACCAACGGTGATACCGTCATGATGGTCTGGATGATTTCCAGGAGAAGTGGTCCAGCAAGAACCCATAAGCGCCCTTGAAACCACACCATCTCATCCTTCACATGGTAACCCATGGTAATATCCTCCTGATTTAATATGCTCTTAGAAAATACCATAGTATATTCAGCTGACACAGGCTGTGAAAGGACTACATTTCCAAACATACCATTTTCCTCTGATTCTCTAGAGGAGCAAGCTCAGGCCTGTGGGCCAAGTGAGAGGGAAATTGAGGCACAATCCTACACAGAGGAATCATCAAATGGGTATTATGCACCTCTACCTCCTTATAATCTGGAGCTAGTGCAGGGTTGCAGCTCAAAGCATCCGCCAAACCATTCTCCTTACCCTTTGTAAGCTCATAAGAAAACACAAGTTGTTCTAGGGTCTTATGACAGTGAGTTTGCCGTGGGGTCAAGACATGAGGTGCGTGGTAGTATAGCAAGGCATGGTGGTCTTTACATACGTGGAAGTTTTGGGATGAGCCATTCAAGTGATAACGCAAATAAGACAACGCCTCAACCACTTCCAGTAACTATTCATCATCTATGGCGTAATTTAACTATAGTAGAGACATCTTTCTGGAAAAATATCCCACCGGATGCTCTATTCCATCTTCACCTACTTGTAATAGGGCTGCCACTATGGCATAGTTGGAGGCGTCAGAAGCAACAATGAACTCTTTATTGGGGTCAACATGGAAAAGAATGGACGTGTCACAACAAAGTACACTTTATCGCTTGGAAGACATCCTGCAAAGTTGGGGACCACTGATGCGCTTTTGCCCGCTCACCTTATACAATGGCTCTGTCACCTCAAAAAGCTTTGGTGTGAATTTCTTAAGGAATGTACTTGTCCAAAAAAACTCCTCAATTCCTTGACTTAAGTTGGGGTGGGCCACCTATAAATCACCTTCTCCTTGTATGAAGTTATCATGTGCCCTTGGTCAAACATGACGTTGCCCAGGAAGGTGACCTGGGACTTGAAGAATTCACATTTACTTATTTTTAATGTAAGGTCAGCAGGCCCTCAAACACTCCACCGCCTGCCAAAAGTGTACTGCATGGGAATAATTGTCAGGGGAAAATACCAGAATATCATCCATGTAGGCAACCGCGCATACCCCCAGCATGTCCCCAAAGCGCATCAATATGGCATTGAAAGATATCAGGGGCATTTTTAAGCCCAAAGGGCATAATCCGGAATTAGAAAAACTCTTTTTTCTGGTATTAAATGTGGCCAGTCAAATTCTGGCCCTTCTTGATAAGGAGCTGATTGTTTGCATGTAAAAAATCCAGCTTGGGGAAGACTCTCACCTTCTCCACATAGCGTGAAATCTGTGTGTCTAGTGGGATGGGATGCAGGTCTGGTACTATGACGTTGTTGAGATTCCAATAATCTATGCATGGGCTTAAGTTACCATCGTCTTTCTCCACAAAGAGAAGTGGGGAACATAAAGGGGAGGTTCACTAAGAATTGCGCCTTTGGCTAACTGCTTTTTAACCCACCTATCTAAGGCCGCTTTCACCCATACAGTCAACGGATAAATTGGGGAATATATATGCATTAGATCAACGGTGAGCTTGAACTTTCAATCAAGCTCTAAATGAGCTGGTAGTACATTGGTTGAAGCCAAATCAAATGAAGATTCCATCCTTCTTTAAACAGGAAGATAAAGGAGCATCCAAAGAGGGCTTTAGCAATGGAGAAAATCTGAGTATGTGGATATTAGGCCAGTGGGGCAAATTGCCCTGAAAATTTACTTCAGCCAAAGGGACAACTAACTCGTGACAGCTCTTCAAAGTTAAGAACAAGGTATTATCTTTCAAGTTGGTTCTGACGTCAAACTTTCGCCACCACTCTACACCCAAAATAATAGGGTACAAGAGGATTTTTGATAGATTAAAATAGTCAGAAAATAATAATTGCTAACTTGATAAACCACTAACCCCATAATTTTCAGCGTGGGAATACCTTGGGAAGCCCCTCCTCTAACCATACCACCTGGCAAGTAACTCAGCTCAAAGTAGTCGGCTAGGTTTTGATCAATAAAATTCTCAGAGGCTCCTGTATTTACCAAATTAGTTGTGCTGATTTTCCTTAAAGGGGATGAAAGAATAGTAGCCAATACAAAATCCCGAATAATCTTTATTTTATAGCAGATAACTCCAACAATTCACCACAAAAATCTTCTACAGCATTATCATACCTCCAGGGTACGTTTCTGCATCATAAAATGTAGAGGGATAGTTGGCCACTCTTACTACTGAGGTCAAATATACCACCATATCTTCAGCAATTTCATAAACATTTTTGTATCTAAGAAGTAACCTTTTCACCTCTGTGTTCTGCGGATAATGGTTGTGGTTAATAATGGGTTATCTGGAGTGATTTGGTACACTGAAATGGGTTCCATATCTAAGCCATAAGAGAAGATATATGGCTCAGTTGTATATAAGAAACGTTGTTATAAAACGCGTTTTGGTCCAAAAACAACACCATACCCTTTTGGCGGCGGGTTGTGCACCGTTATCCAGGGCCATCACCACCAGGCTCTTCGTTAATAATACCATCTGCACCGTCCAAACAAAATGCAAAGAGTAAAACAATTCTATTGTATTGATTTTGTGAAATTTGGTGAAATTTTTGTAAATCACGACTTTCAGATCATGAAGCATCCATATCTACTGGGTATGGGCAAGAAGGGTGGGTACTTTCCAATTAGAGGTAGCAAGAATAACGCCAAGATGCTCCAACCATCAGCAAAATGAGAAACAGTGGTGAGACCCACCACGTCTGTGACCAAAATCTGGCACACCCCATTTGCACTTTGTGCAAGTACCACGTGGAAAAATTCATGCACATAAAGTAAAGGGGTTGGTAATCTAATGTCAAGAGAGTGTCTATAACTCTCCAGTTCCCAGCGTGGTGGTTCACGGTGCACAGGATTAATGCAAGGGAATTAGTCGTCATTACAAGAAGAATAGTCCCGCAGAGGGTGCTTGAGCTAAAGAGACATAGGGTGAGGGTGGTTAAAACGTGAAAGTTAATAGAGATCATACAAACAACAAGACTTGGATGTGTCCCAAAGGAGAGTTCATAGCCAAGCTTTGAATAGGGCTATATTGCATGGGTGCCTCAGTACGGAGGGAAACTGAGTGGTCCAGCGGTGTACCTGATGCTGTTGTAGCCTTAAAGCAAATAACTTAGCTAATGTGTCATGAGACCTCCTCAAAGAGGTCCGCACACAGGTTTGCCCATGTCAACATAAATTAAAACTTTAAATGAATGAGTATATTTTATCATATGGAAGACTACCAACAATAAAGTTTGGACTTGAGCAAACATATTTAAATCAACTCAGGGAATTCATTGATTGGAGAAATGGTACTAAGCCTTGGTGCAACAATAAGCGCATGCTTCCATTTGACTGGGTAACATACTTTAAACTTTACTACTCAAGTGATTGATTGAAGTTGAGCCTGACCCAAGTTAAAAATTTCATAAATTAAACGGGTTTTGAACCCCCATTCACTGATTAACTGAATTGAGTTATTGTAACTTAAAAGGTAGCATGTCCGTTTTAACGCTACAGCTGTTAACATGGATGGGAAGGTTGCACTTTCCCTGAACCAACCTGGGCATACCTGGCCTGTACCCTGCATTGGTCCAATGTGTGCCTCAAATCAGGAAAGTCCTGAAGCTTGGCCTTCTTGGACTCTTGGCGCCCAGCCTTGTCCTGGCCATTGACCCTTTCAATCAAGTCATGTGAACATGACAGGTGGTGGTAAGGCTCTAATCCATATAGTTGTTACCCATATATTGATTATTTTATAATTACTAACTACCAAGTTTTTTTACAAAAGAAATTAAATCAAGCTAAAGGGAAACGTTTTAATAAAAAATAACCCAACACCCTACTATCAGCAAGATGCTAGGATTTTTGGTGGAAGGGAAAAGCTGCTAAGCTGAATAATGATAGGGGACCAGTTCCATTTTTGCTTTTATAAATAAATGGATTTAATCCCTAATATTGCCAATAGTGCTGACTAAGGTTTCCAAGCTGATATATGAACAATTTATTATTTTTTAAATGTCTGAATTACCATCTTTGAATTTAAAATGGATGTTGGGCTAAACCTCATTTTGACCCTTTCTTTCTGATTTTTTTGCTAAATTTCACTTTCTAATTAAGTTTTCTATTTCAGTTTAGCATCAGGCTAAACTATAGTTGGGGCAGGATATGGGGACTGTGTTGGGGGATTTCTGAATTATCTTGATGTCTTCACAAAGTTGCTTAATTTTCTATATAAAACTTTACAGAGATTGACACTAGGATGGGTTTGTGTAAGGGAGTAAGTGTAGAAGAGGCATGTGGCAAACATGAAAGGGCAGCAGCCACCCATCTCTCATCTAAGGTATGTCCTAGGTCAGAAATCTGGTTGAGAGAAAGGGCCTTGTGATTTGAACTCTCATTGGTTCTAAAGGGGTGTACACCCCTGTCCAGCTTGATGGTTGGCCCCAGAGGCCTTATAGCTAGTCCCAAGGCAGGACGTAGTGACCAGAATTGTTCATGAGGCTAGCTGGGACAGTCTAGTCACGTTTTAGTGGAAACTGATAGATTCCAGAAGGTGGTGCACTGTTGCCCCACGGGGGCAGCAGGCTTTATCTGGTTGACATAGGCTTATAACTTCATGGGTGAAAAGATTATCAAGCATAAAACCTAAAAACTCAGATTCAATCAAAATAAGTGATTAAAGAAAAAGAGAGAAAATAAAAAGTCAATTTTATATGCGATCTTTTTAGTTAAAAACATAGAATAAAAATTGACTGACAACAGTAATTGTGGGGGACAGTTGTCTTAAGTGCTATATGCTTGGGGAAGAATATAATTTTCATTTAACAAGGTTAATGAAATTACAATCAATCCCAACAGATTGACATTAAGAAATATTCATGACGCCAGATCAATCTCACTCTGGCCGCTAACTTAGGCTCATATTTTGCCACTAAGTTTTCCCTCCCTGCGCAATTTTTTTGGAGGATCAGTGACGCTTTGTCCAGCAGACAACTGAGGTACACATGGCTAAGGCAGGTATGATAGTTCCTATCACATATTAAAGGGGTTTACTATGCCCAAACCCTTTGAAGATGGGCTCACCTTTTCGGTGGAATGAAAATGAAAAGATGACTTTCTAACACAAGCATACAAAAGATGATTCAATTATACTGGGCACTTCTCTATCAGATTTAATGAACCTTTACTGGGGACTAAGCTTACTGAGGGAGATAAGCAACAACCTTATTGCTTGCGTTGGCTTTTTGCCACCTTATCTTCAGACACCCCCCAATTTTTCTGCACCAACCCTTAGGTGGTGAGAAGGAGAAGCAGGAAAACAATCTTCAGTTGGTAAACCGCAACCCACCCCATATCTAAAACATGGGCTAAGTTGCCCTGAGAAATGAGATGGATGACTAACTCTTTAGCCTCTTTCTTGTCCAGAATGGTAATTCATCATGATTGAGGGTCAGGGGGTGCTCCCTGGGACTTACATCATAATTTCCCTGTTTGAACAGGGGGAGCACCTAACTGGGAACCTGGGAGAGGGTGATTTCTTGTGGAAATTTAGCGATTTATTGGCCAAGAGAGTTGCGATCTTATGGGGAGTGCAAGGAGCATCAGGATACAAGGCGTGGAAGGCCTATAACAACTCACTACAATGGACACATTCATGAGCTCTGACCTAACTATTTTCATACAATGGAATCCCCTTCTAGGCAACAAGGCACTGTATCAAATGGTGAGACTTCTTTGAGGCTAAAGTTCCCTCAACTTCAGCCTCCAAAAAAACCTCCGCCAAAATAGGCTCTGGCATTACTGGGTCTCTCCCATTAAATGGTGACAACTGAGAAACGTGGAAAACAGGGTGCTGCTTCCTTTTTTTAGAATTAGTGGTTCCCAACCCAAAAGGGGGAGATGCCACGTATCTTTATTTGAAAATGGGACAAACAAAGGGATTATTAAGAAATAAAAAATTTCTATTATGGCACTTCAGCTAACATCCTAGGAAGCCTTATAAAAAGGCGAGGAAGCTTTAGGGAACCTTTTGTCCAGTGCCTGCTTTAGCTGGGGGACCATGGCGGACAGCATTGGGATGGGCGCATCAGCGACATGGGGCATAAAGAGGCTTAGTTGTGGGCTTTCTTTGTTTATGAGGCCAGCGGTGTCCATAGCCTCAATGTATTGAGCATGTTGATGCTCAGAAAAAGTGATGAGAACCAGAACACAAGTGAAAGACTTGATGCGCTGGTGGGTTTCAGGATAATCAGGGTTAAAAAGAGAGTTTTTGCCACATCAATGCAAGCGTGGTTCACAAAGGTAAGCTCCTAAATTTCATACTTCGCATCTTCCTCAAAAGCATGGGGAATATTGGGGATTGGGATACCCAAACAAGGGGCTCCATCGCCTCATGGAGTTGCTAGCGAAGTAGGGTGTTGGCAGGGGCAGCTGCAGCCTCAACTGCCATTTTATCAATATTTTTGTAAATCTAGAAAACTGTTTTGAAGGTGAAAGTGGCGGGGCTGAAATTTAGATGGATCAACAAAAATCCCTCAAAGTGAAATCCAGCTTGACATGATACAGCTATTCATCCTCATCAATCCATTTAAGAGCCTCGAATGGATTGGTTTCAGCCAGCACTGGGCCTGCCACCATAATTGGGGCAGTGGCAGAACTGATTGGCCATGTTATGTTGACCATGGCAGCTCATCTGAAACTGAGTCAGCCATAGACTCAGGATTCTGTAATTTGGTCAAACTGTTAACATTTTTAAGAATTTAAATGATTTGATTAACTGTCACCTTGTAAGCAGCGCCAGAATTTGCCAAGGGGGTGAAAGGATTAAACCTCCTTCAAAAAATTGAGCCAAACTGGCTGCCAACCCAAAGGCAGAGGGAGGAGCGGCAGAAGCAGCGGATGTGGACAGGGTGTTGCTTCTAGTGTATGGGAATAGTCAACCTAAACTATGCTTTAATCAGATCCACTTCCACTACAGGGGACAAAGTGTTTTCTAGCAAATTTCTGGGAGGGCACATTGATATGTAGCTGCCACATATCTGACATGAAGGACTCACCTCAATTTCATGGGCAGGGAGATGTTTCTAGTACATAAACCGCTTGTAATCGCTGATGCCTTGGTCAGTTGCTCATAAACCAGATATTGAGTGCTCCAGATTTGCTGCTGTGGGTCGCCACAGCAGGAATTTCTGGATTAAGGCACAGGCAATAGAAAATGAGGTGTTATACCCAACGTGGCTTTATATGGCGTGAAACAAGTGGATGCATGAGTGCAATTATTATATGTGAATTTAGCTAATAGAAGATCATCCCCAGTTAACCTGCATGGAAAAATCGTAACAGTGAAGATACTGTTCAGGAATCTAATTGACCCAATCCAATTAGCTATCAGACTAGGTATGGTATGCAGTGGAGCATCACGGTTTAATCCTCAAGATTACTAGGAGCTCATCTTAAAACCTTGCCTTAAACTGAAGAACTTGTAAATAACAAAATCTTGAGACAAGCTGAACATTGAGAACATGTACTGCACAAAGAGGCGAGCTGTCTCCTTGTAAACGATGGCTGAAAACAAGGGATAAAGAACGAAAACTTGGTAAAACAGTCTATGACTACCATAATCATGTTAAGCCCATCGGATCTGGGAAGCTTGACAATGAAATTGACTGATAATGAGATCTTTGGGCCCTCTGCTTGCTACAGGGGATGGAGAAGACCATTCTTACTTAATCTATCTAACCTTGCCTATGCTCACGTCTTGCAGTTAGTGATCCACTCTAGGATATCCTTGGAGATATCTGGCAAGTTAAAAATCTATTTAACCAAAGCAATGCATTTCTTACCTTCTGGTTGGCCAACCATTGGGGTGTCATGATGGGCATGGATTAACTCTTTGCGGAGTTAGGTCAAAACCAACAACCTTATCCTGAACTGAGTTATCTCCTCTGTTAATGAATAATGGGTTGCTTAAACACTGGAAGTATCAGCAAGTAAACAGCTCCAGCCCCTCCAAGCAAGACATTTGACCGGCGAACTTGAGAGACTAAAGGCACATCTGGGGCCCAGTCCATGACTAAATACTGCGGGAGGAGTAATAGTGAAGCTTTGGGACAGCAGAATTACTGTTTTAAGCTCCTACTCATCCTCCTACATTGACTCAAATTAGACTTTTGACTCAACAAATCAGATAGGAATTCAAACCACTATTGATAAATTCATATTTGAGGTTAAAATTACAGAGGCCACAATACGTTTAGGAGTGGCTATGTGACAGCTTTTGTGGTTTCTGAAAATATTTAAGGGCCTGGTGATATGTCTTCACAGTCACTTCATGCCATGCGCCCTAAAGAAGGTACTTTCAGTGGGTAAACGACCACACCATGGCGAGCAACTTTTTATCATAAATGACTCAAGATTGTTTGGGTGAAGCGAACTTGCACAAAAAAGAATTGGCCAGATGTTCCAACCCATTGTGCGCTTGAAGGGGCACAGCTTCCATGGCAGCCGATGAGGCGTATCATGCTAGAATAAGAGGTTTGGTAGAGTCATTATGTTTGATAATGGGAGGCGGCAAACACCCTTTTAAAGGTATTATACGCCAGTTGCAATCCTCCATCCATTTAAATGGAACATTTTTCTTATTAAGGGATACAGCAGTGCGGCCAGCTGAAAGAGTGTGGTTGAAAATATTCTATAAACATATAATATTAACCAAGAAGCTCCATAACTGCTTCTGGATGGTAGGGGTAGGCCATGAAAGAATTTCTTTGAGCTTGCTGAGGGAATCACGTAACTATCCTTAAGGATCAAGCTACCTAAGAAGATGACCTCCTCCCTGAGAACTAGCACTCAAAGGGATTAAAACAGCTCACCTAGTGCAATACAGCCAGCACCACCTCCAAGTCCTTTTCATGCTTCTCAGGAGTAGGGGAATGTATGAGGATATCATTGATGTATGCCACTGCACAGGTGAACTGAAGGTTTACAAGAACATCATTAATAATATTTTTTGGAATGTGGTCAAGCCGTTCTTTATGCAAAAATTCATCACGCGAAACTGGAAGATTCTTCTTCTGGTACATATTGTTATAAGCCACTCTTTGACCTCCACCACAAGAATTTGGTTAAATGCGTTCATGGGATTGAGCTTCAAAAACACCTGGGATTTTCAATCACCTGGATAATCAACTGTTTAGGGGTAGGAGATAGGGGTCACTAACGGTCTTGTTATTTACATTTTTGTCGTCCACACAAGGGCGCAAAGCTCCATTGGTCTTCTGAGCGAAAACTAGGGGGAAATGATGGGAGAAAACTTCTAAAACCCCCACCTTTCGTGTGAATTTTCACTAAACAACTCTAACTCCTTATTTTCTGCTCCAAGTAGGGATACAACAGACAGTTGTTATTGAGAACATGAGCATCAAATGGAAGGCAAGGCCATACTTGGAATGGGGAAAGAGGCGTTCAGCATTTTTCCATTTAAAATATTCTGATATGCTATCAGCGCTGGGGGAAAATCTGGCAGAAGGTCTATAATAAAAGAAATTGACATAATGGAACCCATCACCCATTCCAACGCGAACTTATAAATGTGAAAAAAACGCCTCCCACAACAGGGTATTTGTAAATGATAATATGTTTGAGTCCAGGTTGATGTTAACATTTTGCTGCCGCCACCAACCCGCATCCAGGATAATTGGGAATAAAGATC
The DNA here is from genome assembly GCA_022478985.1 of Massospora cicadina. Lineage (NCBI taxonomy): Eukaryota > Fungi > Entomophthoromycota > Entomophthoromycetes > Entomophthorales > Entomophthoraceae > Massospora > Massospora cicadina. The sequence goes on from JAKSZP010012450.1 coordinate 24,699, forward strand.
TGGCACTGTGACAAACCAATCATAAAACATAACTGTGCACCAAAAAAGGTACTGAACACCATACCTTATATGAAGTCATTGGAGCGAAGGATACACCTAACACCAACGTACCCACTTCAAGATCCAAATCCAGATCCTGCATTAGGTTCAAACTCATAAAGTTCTCACCACTCCTGTATCCATGAGAGCCTTAATTGACACCTTGTTTGTACCCAGAAAGATTATGATAGGGAAAAAATAGACAAAATCCTGTTTATTAGAAACACGTGACACCACCAGATGAGACTTAATGATTGTTGATTTATCTGGAGAACCAGAACCTTAAGAGTAAATGGGACCCTCAGCGGGGAGAGTTTTCCCAAAATCTTCTTAATGGGATGATGACATGAGCACCAGGAGATCGACAAATACCAATATCTTTATGGGAACCATCTCCCCAACTAGCGCCAGGGAAGGGGTAAGGGAACATACTGGACTGGGAAAGGAAGGAGCATCCTCAGGAATTGAGACACATAACCCTGGCACCTGAAAGAACAAATATGCTGATAAATTGACAAGTTGCATGATGTCTTGTTATCCAGGGCTCTAATCAAAGCCACTTTGGTAGGAAACAACTTTGGTACACCTCCTGCACCACCTGGTACACTCTGGAGCATGGCGCTGATAGATATGGACACTGTAAACATCTTATATAAAAAATCAACTGAGATTCTTAGGCGGAATGGTTGGTGGAAATAGGATCCAAATCAGCATGGAATATTGCATACTAAACATACAGGAAGTCCTAACCCAGGATCTAAACCTGGAAAGCTTCAATGAATGAGGGAAATTGGAGGCTTCAACGCCTAAAGAAAATTGTAAAAGGCGAGATGATCTTGAAACTGGTGCCTGAAACAAGGGTGACACCAAAGTAAATAAAAGGGTTAAAAATCCTGATTGGTTGGCCGAGTTCAGAATCCTATTAACTCAACAATGGACATCCTTTCAACATCATCCAAGAAAGCTACACTCTGATCAGTAACCGTAAGAGGTGAGGAAGAGGCCAATTTGGCTGAAAACCAAACATGCAACTCCACCAGAGCATCCAAAACCTAGTTATCCACTTATGAAGAAGGCAAGGATGAAACCACCCTCCAGATGGGGTATAACTGGTATAAAGTCATGAGAAAGGAAGTATTGGGTCAGGAACTCCAATAACACCGCAATAAAACACCTAAAAAAGCGCCAACTGACTAAACAAAAAAGGTTAAACTAAGCACAGATTGTAAGTATATTTGATATAATGAGAACATCACGTCAAATACATCCAGAAGAAGGGTGGAAATGGCGGAAACTAAGAGTCAGTAAATTATGTCATGGAATTGGCTAATAAGTTAAGAATAGCCTGCTAGTCTGGATGAGTGGACACTAAGAACATAAAACAGATACCAGAGGTATAACCATCCAAATGATATGGAATCTCATTTGGAGGGGATCAACTTCAGGACAATGGTTGACAATCACCGTTACTAACATACCTGCCAATAACCACAAAGTTGTAAGAGATGCAGCTGCAGATTCTGTAGCAGTTGTTTCCTTGGGCCCCATGGTGTCCAGAATCCATTAAAAGAACGCTAGGGATTGAATGCAAGGAAGGATCATGAAACTTGGCCCACTGAGTGTGGATCACCCTAAGGAGCAGGGGCACATTATGGCGCCACAAGGCATCCAAAATGGGGGTCAACCCTAGTCAACCGCCATATCAATATCCCCAATCAAGTAGGGAGAGCAACGAGGGAATGATTATGGCCAATATGTTACAGTCATTATGAAGACTGGGAAACGTGGCACCTATTGAGATCGTGGTTAATGGATAGATCAATTGAATATTATAACTTATTCGCGGATTTTGCTTATAAAAGAAGAGATAAAAATTGACTTACAACAGTAACTTTGGAGATTTTCTTAAGTGCTGGGGCTTGGGGAAGAATATAATTTGCATTAACTAAGAGTAATGCAATCACAGTCAATTCCTGCAGATTGACATCTAGAAATCTTCATGACGCCAGATCAATCTCACTCTGGCCGCTAACTTAGGCTCATATTTTGCCACTAAGTTTTCCCTCCCTGCGCAATTTTTTGGAGGATCAGTGACGCTTTGTCCAGCAGACAACTGGGGTACCCATGTCTAAGGTAGGTATGATAGTTCCTATCACATATTAAAGGGGTTTATTAAGCCCAAACCCGTTGAAGATGGGCTCACCTTTTCGGTAGAATGAAAATGAAAAGATGACTTTCTAACACAGGCATACAACAGATGATTCAATTAAACTGGGCACTTCTCTATCAGATTTAATGAACCTTTACTGGGGTTTTAAGCTTACTGAGGGAGAGAAGCAACAACCTTATTTCTTGCGTTGGCTTTTTGCCACCTTATCTTCAGACACCCCTCAATTTTTCTGCACCAACTCTTGGGTGGTGAGAAGGGAAGGCAGGGAATAATATTTAATGGGTATTCCGTCACCCACCTTATATCTAACATATGGGCAAAATCGCCCTGGGAAATAAGAGGGATGACCACCTTATTAGCTTCATTTCTATCCGGAATAGGAACGCCTCAATATTGAGAACAGGGATGCTCCCTGGAACTTACAAGTCTCCTGAGAGTATTATTACACTGTTGGCTCTGGTGAAGAGGTGTCTTAACATTGAAAGGTGACAGCTGAGAGCATGGAAAACTGTATGGTGCTTCTAATGGGAAGAAAGCATGTTTATAAAGCTTCATTTACCAAATCCGCCGCCACCACTTGTGGGCCAAACATTTACTGCAAATTTTTGGGAGGGAACTTTCATATGAAAATGGAACTTATCCAACATGACAAGGGACACTCCCTAAACTTAGGGGCAGAAGGTCACTTGAAGTCTTCAAACTTCTTGTAGTCACTAATGCCTTTGCTAAATGCTTTCAAGCAAGGTTTGGGTATCCCAAATCTGTTATAGGAACTTTTTAGCAGTAGAACAAAGCAAAAACAAGAATCACCTATGAATGAGGGATTGTAACCTAATGACTTTTTAAAAGGAAAATCCATACTTAAATGGGCTGAATTATTTATGAGAACTGCACCAAGAATAGATTAGCATCCCCTAGATCCCTGATTAATAGAGGCATAGTATCATGGAGCGTGCTGATAATAAGACTGTGCTGAAAATCAGGATTATTACATCCCAAAGCACCAGTTAGAATATCTCTGGAACAGCCATCTATATTAAAGGATTCAGGGTGAATAGGGCAACTGCGAGCACTAGCCAGGAATTTGCAAAAATTGAAAATCATAGTCACTAAATGTCTGGCAGACTTCTTAACCTTACAAATAATAATTAGATTTTTTAACCTAAAGATAAAGAGTGGAAAGGGAAAAAATATAGTGACAGCGGTACCTGTTGGACAATTGCTGCATCAACTTTGGCAAAAGAACGTTTTGGGGAAGAATAACCTTTATTTAACAAATACAATCAGACAATTACATGTCGAATCTCATAATAATATTATTTCAAAAGGAATATATTGACAATATTGGCCAAAAGACCCTGGCCTATTCTCAGTGAAACCCCACAAATTGGGGCAACGCTCTGCCACCTAATAAACGGGCTATTAATTCTAAATCTAGCAGTTAATTATTCCAACCATGTGGCATATATTGGGGCACCCATTGATTTGTTCTTCCCCTACCACGGCCAGTTCAAACTCAACACCTAAGCAGGGACCCCCCTTTTATAGGTGTGGCGGAGGGCCCCCAAGGTGCAATTATTTTAGCAGAGGGTGATTGGTTAAAGTACATCTAATTATTACCACATGGGTACATTCTGTCTAACCATACCGTCCCATCAGTTGTTTCCCCTAAGTGACCCCAATTTCCTAAGCTCCAGTAGGATGATTTAACATATTACCTAATTCAGATGTTACCAAACTATTCCACACGCCTGACATTGTATTTCCCAGACCCTCAATACAATTTATATACAGAATGGTCCTATATTAAGGGAAACTTATTTTCCTCTTCCCACGCTTATACCGATAAAATCGCAAAAGCCCCATCTTCTTATTTTTATTAGTGTTTTTAACTTCAACTTAATAGAGACATTTTGGAAACCAGTGGTAGTTTAGCACCAGCGAGAACACAAGTAAATGGTTTTTTATAGTACATGTTGGGGACCGCTGCCTTATAAGCTCACTGAATGGGGAACTAGGATCAAGTGTACTACTATCAGAAATATCTCCATGATTCAGTCTTAGAGGATTGACATTCTAAATTATTACCAATACCATATTGGGTTAACCTGCCCAGTAAGATTAGTATCAAATTTGCCAAAGAAATACTCATTCTACTCCAATTGTGCTTGGCACAATGATGAAGGCTCCTATGGCGGACATCAGGTTGCGCCCTCAGCCAGACCACATATTGCCAGTTCTATTGAGTAGCGAAGGTGGGAATTAAGCCCATGCCTATCATGGACGGCCTCATTTATACCACTAATGGATGGAATGTTGGAAGGGATTTATGAGCCTTAGAATAAACCATCAATTGACTTCAGCTATTGACTCATTCCTACTATCAGAACTAAAACTGGAGGAGGGAACCTTTTGAGAAAAATCGCTGCAAACCTTTCACTGCCAACGGCTTCTGACCACCGCCACCTCCTGACGCGCCTTAAAAAACTTTCAACAACTCTTGGGTGGTCAGGAAAAGAAGGAAAATGCGTATTCTTTAGGGGTATGTCATTACCCATTACTCATCCACCACTTGGGATAAATTGTAAAAGGTGACAAGAGGGTCAGCTTCTTTCTTACTATCTTTCTTGGTTTTAAATGAAAGTTCCTATGGTCTAACTGCAAGAATAGTTCCCCAAGACTGACATTACCTTCTCTTTTTTGAACCATAGGAGCACCATCCACGGGAACATGGGTGAGTGCAACATTCTTAGCACTTTAAGTAGCTTTATTGCCAAGATGGAGGCAACCTTTTGGGGAGAGCGAGGAGATCCTGGGTAACCAATGTGGAAAGCCTCTACCAACTTCTTGACAATTAGCGCAAACTATGGTCACTGACCAAATTTTTTATAAGAAGAGAATTCCTCCAAGCAACCAAGTATTGACTGAGTGACATGATCTATGCAACTCATGAATGGCATCGACTTCTTCTTCAGAGCCCTCAACCACAATTGGCTCAGGGACAACAGATTCTGTCCCTTAAAGGGGAAAACCTGAGAAGCATGGAAGTCCAGGTGCAACATCCAATGATTATGGAGGTCCAACTGAAAAGCCCAATTGCCCAAATTCATTACCACGTGAGTATTGAAATACTTTCTCGCAAACTTCTGCAAGGGAACTTCTAAATTCAGGTGGCGTGTATCTAGCATAACTAACGAACTCAACTCAATGTCATGGCTGGGAAGGCTTTTGCTATCTGTGAACTGCTTGTGATCACTTATTGCCTTAGTCAGGTGCTCTTGAACTAAAGACTGATTACTCCAGATCCACTGCAGATGCTCCACAGTTGCAGTTACTTTGAGGTGAAGACAACCAATAAGAAATGAAGAGTTATAGCCCAGGTTATCCTCATAGGGGGAATCTTATTGAATGAATAGGTGTTATTGCTATATTCAATCTGCGCCATGGGCAGGTCAGCAGCCCATGTATTATGCATAGTTGAGGCGTAACAACAGAAGTACTGTTCGAGGATCTGGCTGACCCTTTCAATATGAACGTCAGACTGAGGATGGTTCGCCGTAGATTATCACTGCTATACCTTTAAGATAGCCAAAATGGCATTCCAATTTACGAGCCATAAATCAACCATAGTCACTTACCACATGCAGGGGTATGCCAAGAATCGAGAAAACATGACAAACAAAAAGATGCATTGTCTTATTAGAGGTAATGGTGGACATACAAAGGATGAAAATGGAGAATTTTATTAAAACGGTCCGAAACCACCATAAATTCATTGAACCCATTTGAACGGAGAAGCTCAAAAATGAAGCTGATATTATTGTCCACCGACCTTGTGCCTGCTGCAGGGGATAAAAGAGACCATTTCTGCCTAATCTGTCATACTTGGTGTGCACGCATATCATGCAATTAGGGATCCAAACTGGCAGATCTTTGGAGATCTTCAGCCAGTTAGTCCACTTTATTAAGTTGAGCAATTTTCTTATGCACTGGGTGTCCCACCACTGGGTGTGACGAATGGGGTCTCTCCACATTGCCACAAAGCAGTTGGGCAAGAGGGCCCATAGGCAAGAGAGGGCTGCTGTGGTTAGGTCCCTCATTCGTTGGCTTGATGAGCGATTGAGGTATCACTGAAACACTGTGAGGATGATGCTCACACTGAGGAGGACAGTCTGTTCCCCAGAGAGAGCATACAGTGAGGCAACTGCTCTGTCAAAATCCAAGGTTTGGTCCATCTTCTTTGCTCAAAATCTGTAACTTTCTGTCAGAATCTTAATATATGGTTTCAAAATTTCAAAATTTTATTTTTGATTTTAAGGTTTTTTATTTGTATATATTGAAGACAAAGTTGTCTTAGACACCTTCACTTGGCTGTTTTTATATTATGGAATGGGGGATATGAAGAAATTGGACCCCACAGAGTCCACGGGTGGTGGGCTATTTGTGGCCTATTTCAAGAATCTTGGCCTCCAATATTCCCATCTAGGCCCATTCTAGATTATTCGTTGGGTACCCATGGCGTTAGGGAAACTTTTCTGCATATATTTTTCATTTGATGGGGATGAATCAGAGCTCATTTCAACCTTATTGCCGAAATTCCCATTTTTGGGATAATTTGGCCTGGCAGCCCCTGATTCACTAGGCTGCCCTTCGCCATGGCTCTCAATACTTTTGACAATTGGCAGATTCAGCTTGGCAGCTCCTGATTCTCTGAGCTTCCCGATGCCATGATTCTTTTAATTTCCTCTTTTGGTATTATTCAGCTTGGCAGCTCCTGATTCACTGGGCTGCCTGATGCCGTGATTCTTGCCATTTCCATTTTTGGCATAATTTGGCTTGGCAGCCCCTGATTCGCTGGGCTGCTCTTTGCCATTGCCAATATCTTTGTTTAGATCCTCAGAATTCAGGTTGGCAGCCTCTGATTAGCCTGGCTGTCATATATTTCGACCTTTGCCACCTTTGCTCCGAGGCTTTGTCAATTTGATGGCATCTGATTTGACAGAATGCTATTTTTGAGGGTCATAGCCCTTGAGACCCTCACTTTTATTTATATTATTTGTGGTACTACTAGCCGCGGTCCCCGCCTTAGGGGGGGTTGGGGCTATGTGGCAGTCAGGCAGCACCTTAACCATCACATCACCCCCCTCAGAGGAGAGCCCCTTGCGCCCCCAGTCTTCCTCCACCTTCCGGGGACAGTTGGCGCAATCAGTGGCTGTTTGTCAGGAGGATTCTTCTATTGGGTAGCCAACCCATTTCACCAAGTACCATAACTTTTTGTAAGCGATCTTGGTATCCATAATTTCCTCCACCTCGTACTCCACCTCCCCTGGGTTGTCCAACTGGACTGGCTCCAGCTTTACTGGTATGGGTCCTTCATACTTCTTGAGCTGCGAAATGTGTAAAACTGGATGTGCGCATGATCCTTCCAGGAATTCTAATTTGTACGCCACCTCATTCACCTGTTGAAGGACCTTGTAGGGTCCTAGGTTGATGGGTCCAAACTTCCTGCACTATCCTGGGGTGTGTAGTGTTTGGCATCTATCAATATGTAATCTCCCTCTTTGAGGGGAAGAGCCTCAGAGTGATGTGCATCCGCCTTCCTCTTCTGGGCCTCCTTCTCCTTCTCCAGGTTGGCTCTCAGTGTCTCAAAATTTTCCTTCATTCCAGTCACTAAATCATTTGCCGCAGAGTTTATTACCCAGCTTGTACCTCCATTGTCTGTGAGCGATACCTGTGGTTTGCAAGAAAGGACGACATTCCAGTTGATGAGTGCACCAGGTTGTTGTACGCAAACTGTGCAATCCTCAGCCACTTGGTCCAATGATCATGTTGCGTGGTGAGATAGCACCGTAGGTACTGTTCCAGGGTCTGATTGACCCTCTCCATCTGGCCATCTGACTGGGGGTGGTAGGTGGAGGAATGACATGGTTTAATTTTTAGATTTTCCAGGAGGTGATCCCAGAACCTGGAGATGAACTGCGAGCCCCTGTCCAAGATGATCTCATCTGAGAGTCCATGTCAAGTAAAGTCCTCCCTCACAAAGATTTCGGCCATGTCCTTCGCCATGACCTTAGAGGTGCAAGGGAAGAACTCAGCATACTTTGTTAGTTGGTCCACCACCACCATGACCACATCATAGCCCTCCAATTTTGTGATCCCAGTGATAAAATCCATGCTCAGGGAGGTCTACGGCATTCGGGAGATCTACATTGGTTTTAACTTCCCTGTGAATTTGTTTCAAGATTGTTTTGATTTGGCACAGGTAAGGCATCGCGTGGTATACCCTCTTACCATTCCCACTAGGCCTGGCCAGGTGTAGTTCTGGAATATTAGCTCGATTGTTTTCCCCACCCCAGGGTGTCCCGCCTGGGGTGGTCATGACATAGCTCCATTACTTCAGTTGGAATCTTGAGCATCGGTACCCATAGGTGGTCATGGTGTAGGATGAGGCCCCCCTCCTTACAGAAATTCTTGTAGCCTTCGCTAGGGTCCCCTCCCTCTATCTCTCTCCTGAATGTCTCTCTGAATTTGGTGCGTCATTGGGCTGTCCAGATTCTCTCTTTTAGGTCAGCGCGTTCCTCCTGTATTGATGCAAACAACTGGGGAGGGAGCATTGTGGCTGTGTTGAAATATCTAGCTCCTCAATCACAAAGGTCATTTTTGGGTCCCACCTAAGTAGTTCTGGGAGTAAGTTACTCTCCCAGGGCTTATATTCTATTATAAAATCATATTGAGACAGCTTTAGGTGCCAGCGGGCTTGTCTTTGGTTCATCCTACGGGGGCTCTTGTGGAACTCCAAGGCCCTGTGGTCAGTCCAGATCATGAATGGGTGGCACTCATACAACAGATGATGCTGCCACTCATCTAGTGCTGCAACAATCGCCAGGAGTTCCTTGTCATAGACAGGGTAGTTTGTTTCTTCCGGTAGCATCTTCCTGCTGAAGTAGCATACTGGGTGGTCCAAACTATCCTCCCCTGTCTAAAACAGGACCGCCATAATGGCGAAATTTGACGCATCTGTCTCTACAATGAATGGACAATCGGCGTCCAGGTGCACTAGGAATGGCACTGTGAGGAGGGCCTCCTTGATGGCCTGGAATGCCCTCTCTTCTTCCTCCCCCTATTGGAAAGAGAATTGCCAGGTCAACTGGGTAAGCGGGGCGGCTGTTTCTGAGAGGTCCTTGGTGAATCTCCTCAGGAAATTCACCACCCTAAGAAACTGCACACACCTGTCTTATCCGTTGGCGCTGCCCACTCCTTCACTGCCGTCAGCTTGTCTGAGCAGATGGCTGCCCCCTTCCCAAATACAACATTTCCTAGGAAAGATACTGAGCCCTTATAGAACTCGCATTTGGAGGGCTTCAGTCGCAGGTTAGCCTTGTCCAGTGCACTGAGGACCTTCTTGACGTCCTCTATGTGCATCTTGAGAGACTTGGAGAACACCAAGATGTCATCCATGTATGTGACACAGCATCTCCTGATCAAGTCACCCAGGGCATGGTCAATGATCCTTTGAAAAATGGCAGGGGCGTTCTTAAGTCCAAAGGGCATAACCTTGTACTCATATACCCTAGGTGGCACTTGAATGCTGTGTACTGTTGGTGCTCGGGTACCACTGGAACTTGGTTGAAAGCGTCAACCAGGTCCAACTTAGAGAACACCTGACTCCCAGAGATCATCTGTGAGATGCTCGCCATTAGCGGAATGGGATAGGGGTCCGTTTCAGTTATGGCTTTTAGACGGCGGTAGTCCACACAGGGGCAGAGCTCGCCATTGGCCTCAGGGGACCAGGAGGATGGGAGACACCACTGGAGACTTTGAGGGCAAAATCATCACTCGCTCCAACATATCCTTCACGTACTGGTCTAGGGCTTCCTTTGCTCTGGGGTTCAGGGGGTACACCGGGCTTCCTTTTGGGAGCTCAGCATCCCCTTTGAACTTGAACGAGAATGCAAAGGGCCCTGTAGATCGCAGGAGCATGCAATGCTCTTCTGGAAAAGGTGTTTGTACTCTCTAAATTTCTCTGGTATCTTTTCCCTCTCCGTCCCTAGATGCACAGAGTTCACTCCAGGCCTGCTTCTGCCAGAGGTAAAGAATCTAACATCATAGGCTTTCGTTCCTTGGGGTGAAGCATCACCTGGCCCTCCTCCAGATCAAAATGTGGGGAGTACTTATGCCACCATTTCATACCCAGAACGACGGGGTGGGGCAGGTTCTGGATAGCGCAAAAGTCTTCCAAGAAGTGGTGGGGTCCCTGTTGAAGCTTGATCCTAGGATCAATCTCCCAGCATTCCAACGACTTGGAGGTGTCTGCAAGAGTCACGGTACCCTTTTCTCACATTTGTACTCCCAATTTCTTGGTTAACTCTCAGTCCAAGTAGTTTTCTTCGACCCCAGTATCTACTAAAGCCCACAGTTTTTCTAACTTGGCTCCTTTCTCTTTCTTCTTTGGCTTAAAAGTAGATGGAATAAACAGGTAGGAGGAACCATTTCCTTTATTGAGTGAAGAGATGCGTGCAGGGGTCGGGCAAAGGGTTGTAGGTGGTGCCATCCAAGCCGTTGGGAGTAGTGGGTGCAGGAGCTGCAAGGCGTGGGGCATTTTCTCCGAGGCCCCCTGCTCCTGTTGCCCCATATGGCTTGAGTTAGACTCTGACTCCGCGCGTCATCCGCGGAATCTACTGTGGTCCCCAGGTACAGGGGGCCTTGGCTTGGGCCAAGGCTAGCTGGTTTTCTACTGGGAAAAACAGTGACCTCTTCTTCCAAGGTTGCCCCCAGGCGGGTGGCGGCCATAGCTGTGAAGATGTATGGGTGAAGGTTCTGTCTAAACATCCAAGTGAGCTGGGAAGGAGACACTTTTGTGGCTTTGGCTAGGGGCTGTAACAGCCGAGCATACTCCTTAACGGCCATTCTCCCTTGGCTGAGGGCCAAGAGCACTGACCAGGCGGCATTATGAGAGTCGTTTGGGGTGGCAGCTCTTTCCACAAGGTGGAGGCAGTCCTCCAGAGAGGCTGGAAGGGCCAGCTGTGTTTCCAAAAGGTCGGTGAGCCATATAGACAGGTTCTTTGGCAGATCCGCTATCACCTGGGCAATCTGGAGGGATGTGACCGTTGTACCCCCAGAGGCCGCTGTAAGGTGGGCCTGTAATATAACGCGGGAGAAGGTTTCTTGCATTACTCTCACCTCCTCCAGGGTCAATGCTTGTCTAAACTCGGACATGGTGTCAACATATTGGACATAAGAGACGGAATTCCCTCAGGATGGGAGGAGGCGAGCAGCTTCCCTCAGCAGGAATAGGATGGAAAAGATGACCATCAGGAGAGTGATAGTGTGCTCATACTAAGCAATTAGGGCTCTCTCATATGGTCTCCCCATCCCATCCCATAAAAGGAAGATGAAACTGAATGAACTTCGTCTAATGTGATGAACGGGGTCTCTCCACATTGCCACAAAGCAGTTGGGCAAGAGGGCACATGTGAGGGCCCATAGGCAAGAGAGGGCCGCTGTGGTTAGGTCCCTCATTTGTTGGCTTGAAGAGCTATTGAGGTATCCCTGGAACACTGTGAGGATGATGCTCACACTGAGGACAGTCTGTCCCCCAGAGAGAGCATACAGAGAGGCGACTGCTCTGTCAAAATCTGAGGATTGGTCCATCTTCTTCGCTCAAAATCCGTGGTTTTCTGTCAGAATCTTAATAGATGATTTCAAAATTTCAAAATTAATATTTGATTTTGAGGTTTTTTATTTATATATATTAGAAGACAAAGTTGTCTTAGACACCTTCACTTGGTTGTTTTTATATTATGGAATGGGGGATATGGGGAAATTGGACCCCATGGAGTCTACGGGAAGTGGGCTATTCATGGGCCTATTTTGAGAATTCGGCCTCCTAATTCCTGTCTAGGCCCATTATAGACCGTTTGTTGGGTACCCGTAGCATTAGGGAAACTTTTCTGCATATATTTTCATTTGATGGGGATGAATCAGAGCTCATTTCAACCTTATCGCCAAAATTCCCATTTTTGGGATAATTTGGCCTAGCAGCCCTTGATTTGCTGGGCTGCCCTTTGCCATGGCTCTCAATACTTTTGACAAGCGGCGGATTCAGCTTGGCAGCTCCTGATTCGCTGGTCTGCCCTTCACCATGGCTCTTGATACTTTTGACAAGTGGTGGATTCAGCTTGGCAGCTCCTGATTCCCTGTGCTGCCCGATGCCATGATTCTTGTCATTTCCATTTTTGGCATAATTTGGCTTGGCAGCTCCTGATTCACTGGGCTGCTCTTTGCCATTGCTATTCTTCATTTAGATCCTCATAATTCAGGTTGGCAGCCTCTGATTGGCCCAGTCGCCATTTATGTCGACCTTTGCCACCTTTGCTCTGAGGTTTCATTGATTTTATGGCATCTGATTTGACAGAATGCCATTTTTAGGGTCATTGCCCTCGAGACCCTCGCTTTAATATTTTTTTTGTGGTTACTAGCCGCGATCCCCACCTTAGGGGGGATCAGGGCTATGTGGCGGTCAGGTAGCTCCTTGACCGTCACACTGGGGCTCATGGTGAGTGGTAATTACTTCATCCCAGATTTAGTGTGGCACTCAAACCATGTTAAGAAGCAAAGTCTGTTCCTATATTACTGAATGTGATGACTACGCTTGTAGCTCAATGAATTCAACTAGTCAAATAGCTCCAGCCTCTATAAGAAGGAGGTCTGGCCTGCTAGTACCCATTATACCAATGGCACATATGATGCCCAGTCAGCCCTAGAAATTGTGGGAGAAGTAATGGCGAGAATCTGGAAAGAAGATATCGCCATGGTCAACTCTTGCAATTCCTCCTTCACTAGATCCAGAGAAGGGTTGCGACTAAGCAGATCAGGGGAGAATATTAAACGCGCTTTTTACAAACTTATATTGAAAAAGAAAAGTTGCACAAGCCATGTTCACATATGAGCCTGCTGGTGCACCAACTTATGAGGAGTTAAAAGTTCAGGGATTAGTGGTTAATATAGACCGCCACCTAATGGCGCGCAACTTGAAAAAAGTTTGACCAGGGGATGAGCAATCATGACACGAGGAAAGCTCCTTGTCACATATGGCCCAAGATTGTTCAGAGGCGGAAAACTTATTTGAGAATTAAGCAGCAGGATGTTCAACCACATTGTGATCCTGAACATGACCACTTCCACTGAAGCTGCCAAAGCATTGCATGCCACAATAAAATGCTGAGAGGAATAAGCGTACTTGAGGACTGTTGCACCACAAAAACTCCCTTGATTGCCTCTAACGTCTGATACTCTGCTATACATTTAAATGAGACATTCTTCCTTTCCAAGGATAAAGAGGCGCCGACAGTTACAAGAGAGCTGATGAGAATTTCTTCAAGAAATTAATTGTCTAAAAAACCATGCAGCTGCTTCTGTGTGGTGGGTGTGGGTTAGGAAAGAATCTCCTCGAGTTTTCTGGGTGATATAGTGTAACCATCCTTCAAAACAAGGTTACCCAAGAAGGTAACCTCTTTCCTGATGAACTCACAGTTTGAGGGCTTTGCATATGAAATCCTTATTCAGTGCTTCCAGTAATGCCTCCAGGTCCCAGGTGTGCTGAGTGGGGGTAGGGGATTGCACCAGGATATTGTCAATGTACGCCACTCCGAACATGAAAGGAAGATTGCCATGCACGTCATCAATCATATGCTGGAAGGTAGCATGCGCGTTTTTAAAGATGAAGGGCATCACAAAGTAATGGAAAATTAATACGCTTGGTAAAAATGACCGTCAGCCACTCCTGACCTTAAACTATCAGATCTGATGGAAGGCGTTCACCAGATCAGTGTTAGAAAAAATGTGGTTTAGCAATCGCCTGGCTGATGAAATAAAAAGGAAAAATGGATAAGGATCGTGCACAGCGAGGTTTTTCACATTGTTGTAGTCTGTGCATGGGTGCAATGTTCCTTGTTCTTATGAGAAAAATGATGGGATTACGATGTGAGAGTATTTCTTCATTATTTACCCTCTCTCATTAATATTGTTTAACCACATCTCCAAGGACTAATCTTCTCTCTTTTTATAAAGAGAACATAGGACAGTTGTCATCGTTATATCTAATGTCAAGTGAAAGGCCAAATCATACTTGGAATTGGAAGGAAGATGGTTGGCCTTCTTCATTTAAAAAAAGTCCTTGTACTGCAACAAGCTGGGTGGGAAATCTAGCTGTGACACATTGGGTAGTGATTTGAAACAATTGACACCATTTCTCCAGAATGGGAAGAAGTATTGAAAAATGGGGATTCACCACATGCGTGAGGATTCAAAAGGACAAAGTGTTAGGCTCCGGGTTAATACTACTCTATCGCCGCCACCACCAACCAGCCCCATGGATAATGGGTAATAAAAATATAGTACTGTGGTTAACTGGTCACAGATGAACACATGCACTAAGAATGGTATAGGGCGTCTCACGGTTAACATGTCATTGAGGCCCTTAAAAACACTCAATATTGAGGATATTGCATCAAGATTTATGTCCAAATCCTGAGTAATCTCCAAGCTCATAAATTTCCCAGATGCTCTTGCATCCAAGAGTACCTTGACGGATACTACATGGGATCCCAACTGAGGTTTGACTTATAACAAAATTAGGCTCAATCTTGTTTATTAGTAACTTCATGAGACTTAACTGTGGAGAAAGGGGCTACCAGACCATCCTTGAGGGAAGAAACTGTGGGTTTGCCACCTGAACAACCTCAATTTTTTTCTAGTTTTCTGGTGGGCCAAAAGCACCAACAAATTCACTATCATCTGCTCCCCAGGAGCATCCAAATTGACCTCTTGAATAATATCACAAGAACACAAAACAGGAGGTTGATGGTAGAAAGATGGTTGTAGAGACAAGAAACACCCCCACAATCGAAACCCATCCTGGATGAGATGGACATGGGGAGACATATAAATTGAACTCTTTTACATTTGATATGTGAAGAAGCCTTACATTGTTTGGGTTAAGTTTTTACCCTGACTGTGGACTAAAAACTAGATCAAAGAACAGGCCATCATTCCAAAAACTAAAATCCATAACCAAAGGCTAGTACTTCTGTTCATACCACAAAACCAACGCGGCACCCCAGTTACAGAGAAGGGTGGAGAAGGACAAGACATTTGGGTCACTCTAGTATGTCATGGTGCGTGCTGATGAACTTAAACTGCTTTGGAACATAGGGCGATTTACCACCCAAAACTCCATCCAGAATATCTCTGGTACGACCATTCATATTATGAGATGCAAAGTGGATAGAGCAAATGTGTGCACTATCCAGGAATTCCCAAAATTGGAAATCATAGCCACTAATTGTCAGGCAGACTACTTAGCCTCACAAAAAATTAGATTATTTATGTTTTTAAACTAAAAATAAGAGCAGAGAGGGAAAAAATGGAATGACAGTAGTTCCTGTTTGGGACTGCTGCCCTATATGCTTACTGATTGAGTAATTGGGACTAAGTGCACCACTATTACTAATATTTTCACTATCCAATACTAGCGGATTGGCACCTAAATAATTATTAATACCAATCTGGGTCTGACCTGCATGGTCAGATGGTATTGTATTTTTTGTAGAAAATGTTGATTCTACTACAATTGCACTTAATGCAATGATGACAGCTCCTCCAATGGACAGCAGTTTTTAGTTACAGTTAGGCCACGTATGAACAGTTCCGTTGGATAGGGAAGGGGTTTATATTGCTCTCATTTGTTAGGGATGGACTCCATTTTTACTAGTGAGGGAGGGGAATAGTGGATGGGGGATTTTTAAGCCCTAGATTGACTCAATAAATTTCACTTCTTTGGTTACCATTTTATTCCATAGCAAGAATCAATCTGGTGAAGGGAACCTTCTTAAGAAAAAGTTCTGTGAACCTTCCATTTACAAAGGCTTCTGACTACCGCATCTCCTGATACTCCTCCTAAACTTTGCACCAACTCTTGGGTGATGAGCAGAGGAGGAAGATGCGCGATCTTTAGGGGGTACGCCGTTACCCACCTCTCATCTACCACATGGGCCAAAATCGCCTATGGTGACAATAGGGACAGCTGAAGGCTTACTTTCCTTCTTGGCTTTAAATGGGACTATCTCTCAACTAAGCTGCAAGTGTAGTTCTCAAATCTTATAAAAAACAACTATTTCATTGCTCAAAGATATAGTTGTCCCTTCTTATCTGACTATCAGACTTTTAATTGTATGATTTAGACCAACCTGGCGCGATCTTGAGGATGGCTAGCAAATAATTCCAGACTGGGCTGTAAACTGGGTTCCCTAATCACTCAACAACTCCAGTGGTAGACCAAACATATCATATACATGGTTGACAAAGAGTATGGTATTTTTTATTAAAGAAATCGCTTAATGACATGTGATGATAAACCTTGAAAACAGTATACTAAGCTCTGAATGTGTCAAATCCTTTGGAATTAAGTTTTAAAACTTTAAAATTAACCAACACAGATATACACAGTCCTTATGCCTGTTGCAATGGAAGTAACATACCATAATTACTTGACCAGTTCAATTTATTTCAGGCACAGATCACACAACTTGCAATACAGGTGAAAATATCCTTGAAATACCCAGCCAGTTGAAACTGTCTCACCAGATAAAGGCAAATGTTGTTCCCATGTGCCCCACCGCTGAGGGATCATGGTGTTAGTGAATTACTTTGTCTCAAAGCTGGTGAGATATACAAACTCTTTTCAGAATAAATACCATCTGTCAAAGTATGCTGGGTTTGTTTATGGGAGGAGAGTACCATTTGCTCAAACAGTTCCAGTCCCTCACAGCAAGATGTTTGACTAGACAATACAAGGGAAACCAAGGGTAGATTTAGAGCCCAGATTGCAACCAAAATTGGGAGAGGAGCAATGGAAAATATCTGATAAGGTGAAAATAATAATGTTCAGTTTTTTGGGCTCTTCATTTTTTAAAACTGAGATATTGATTGTAAATTAACATATCTGGAAGGACATTAAAAATTCCCAAACAAATCTATATTTGAATTTAAAGGTTTGGAGGTCGCAATAGGTCTGCGTTTGATCTGAAAAATTTCTGCGGAATACTGAAATACTTGAGGGCTTGTTGATTCATTTTGAAGGCTACTTCATGTTGTGCCACCTGATGAAGATACCACATTTTTTAAGTGACAAGCACTACAGCAAATTATTTATCATTATGTTTCTCATAATTGTTTAAAGGAAATAACCAGCAATAGAAAGTGTGAATGATTTTACTTTATCATGGCCCTGGAGTAACACAGAATTCACAGCAGCTGTAAATGCACCACATTCCACAATAAAGGGCAAAGAGGTATCAGCATGCTTGAGAACTGAAGTGGATTTAAGTACCTCCTTGTTAGTACTAAATGCTTGTTAATGATATCCGTTCATTTAAAGGACACATTTTCTCATCAGGGAGTAAGTGGTGCCTTCAACTGCAATAGCATGGGGAAAAATAAGTTGAAATATCTACCAAAATTGGGTTTTTGGATGAGTTTGACAATGGGATTTGAACCCAAACTGGAAATTCAGATAAGCTGAATAACAGGATTAAAACCTAAACCGTCCAAAAAGCTGAAACCATTATCAGGGATAAACCACGAAATTTCAGCTCTAAAATCGGGGTTCAAACCTAATCTATGAGGCGAATATATCCCTAATTAGGAAATGAGAGACATATCTTGGCTAAGTATGTATGAAGAATGACTGGGACACTGGCATGATTTCCCTTATATAGTGCAATCTAACCTATTAAACTTTACTTTCTTCTTTTCTCCATTTTTAAGTTAAATTGATGTATTATATTTGGAAATGCCTCACCAAACTAAGTAACTACTATAATACTTCTTGACCAAAAAAGCAAAAAGGTATAATTCAAAACCCTCAGACTTAAGGTCCCCTGTCCATAATATCAAAGGATACATTGTAGTGCAACCATGTTTGCAACAAACTTTTTGAGAGATATCGTAGTACTAAAAAAGCTGTGAAGTTGTTTTTGTGTTGTGGGAGAGGTCCATGGGGGATAGCTCCAATTTAAAGAGAGTTATGGCATTCCCATCATTAAAACAAGGTTACTAAGAAAAGTGACTTACTCCTTAATTTATTATTTTGGAGGGCTTAACATACACGTATGCTTCCTAATAAGCTGCCAGCACAGCTTCCATATCATTCACATGTTTCTCTTTATTGGGCAAATGCACTAGAACGTCATCAATTATAAGCTACCGCGCAGGTAAAGTTGAGATTTTCCAGGATGTCATCAATCATATGTTAGAAGGTTGCAGGGTCATTTTTAAGACCAATTAGCTTTTCTTTAAAATAGTTACCTACTAGTGAGGATCTATGTAAGCCACTCTTGGAGCTTCGCTACCCTTATTTAGTTGAACGCTTTTCTCAAATTGAGCTTAGAAAAGGCAATAGATTTTGCAAAAAGATGACTATTTATTTGCTCCAAGGGCAGAACATAATTGTCATGAACTTTTATATCTTTTGAATGGCCATAGTTCAAATAGGGCTAAAACTCTTATCAGTTCTTTGTGTAGAACTATAGGGAAGCAATTAAAGAAGATTTTGAAAGTACCCACCTCTTATGAAGCATGTACTCTAACCAAACCTACAGCGACTTATCTTCTTGTTCCCTATATGAGTAAAGCGGTCAGTTGATATTATTAAGACCACCATTAGATGGAAAACAAGATCATACTAAGAGTGAGGTAGGAGGCAGTTGGCTTTTTTCATATTATTGAGGTCCTTATGTTGAAACAACCTGAAATGGAAGTCAGGTGGTATATCAGTGAGGGGGGGAGTTGCTTTGATGATTTTAAGTCTCTGGTAGAAGCAAAATGTATCAATGAGAGGGAACTATGCAAATAGGTGAGTGTTATATAAGGACAGGAGTTTAAACTCATTGTTGATATTCATCTGTTGATGGCGCCACCTCTTCGCCAATGATAATTGGAAACAATAAATATGTCAACTCAGTAGAACGTTCATAGAAGCCAAACTTACGCACAGATGATGTGATAAGCCTCTCACTACATAACAGCTCATAGGGGCTGATAAAGCACCCAATACTGATAATCCTATTTCTAAGATCTAGATCTAGATCTCGAGAGACTTTTAAGCCTATAAAATTCCCAGCTGCTTCTGTATATAAGAGTGCAATGATGAAATACTTGTGAAATCCCAACTGAAATTCAATAGCAATAAAAAGTATGCTCTCCTGTATATTTGCAGCCTCACGGGACACAACAGGCGGAGATAGGTAAGCACTGAAATATCAACTAGGGTAGCATCAGTGATGGTAATATTTCCTTCATCTGGATGGGTACATCACTCTTTGTCTGTTGTACCTCAGACAGCAGAACCACTAATGTATTCAAACCACCTTCTCTCCATTGGCATCTAAACCATCAGATGGATTTAAATCACCAGAATATAAGATTGCTGGGCTGAAGAATATTGAAAAGGGATTTGGGACAAGCAACACCAACACACTTAAGAGCTAATTAAAATGTACATGCTGATGGAAGTAGGTGAAATGAACATATTTACGCTGGAATCAAATGTATGACTGAGTGTTCTCTGGGCCTTAAGATACTCTTTAACCCTTTCATAGAAACTTCGATTGAAAGTAACAAATGCACTAATATTTCACAGTATTACTTAAGGATAAAGATTCTGCTTAAGAATATAGCCAATGAATTACATTTTTAAAAAGGCGAAGAAGGCTAAGTTTTGTGTTCACTCCATTATATAATGGAACCTGCTGATAATAAAAAGACTTCTAAAGCTCCAGATGAGTTAACACAAAGCCAAGGCCGGAAACCGCTGGTATAGCCATTCACAATGCCTGATAGAAAGTGAGGAGAGAGAATGCTAATAATGGCCAGGTAATCTCAGAACCGGACAATATAGCCAGAGGTTGGCACCAGAACTTCTCAATTTCATGGTAAACTGGAATTTTAAGATTCGTACTAAATGAAAATGAAAGTAGAAATTGTATTAACATCAGAACATGTTTGGGACTGCTGCCTTATATAAGAATTTGAGAACATGGGGTGTGCATTTGAACCACTGATTCTAATGTAGAGTAAAATTAATGGATTAAACACACTTTTAAAATATTATAAAAAACCAGGACATGCAAATGGATCGCTCCACATTCCATGTAGATTACTACAAAATTAAACTAAAGCTTTTTTGTAGCCTAGTTGCAACCTAGCAGGCAAATGGTCCATTTTTATGGGACGCACCAACAGCCAGGGATAGTAAGGCTTATCTCAATTTAAACAAATTGATTAGAAACTCCTAACCTGATGTGACAGGCTTGAAATACCTGGCTAAGTCAGAAGGCAGAAAATTGATTAACAGGCCTGATTTTACATTGAATGATTATCAGCATTTTTTCTGAGCCTATGACCCTTGGAGGGAATTTACCCTTGTTAAGTGAAACATGCCGTTCATGGGACAAGCAAAGGGTGGTTACCCTGGCAGTGTAACTCCTACTTCCACCCTAGTGCAGGTTTTGTTCAAAACAAGAATATAACCTGTACTGGCTTCAAAAATCCTCGGTGTGGTATAACTGTCCCAAGGTCGACCCGCCTTGAATACTTTTCATGGGACAATTTTCCTTCTGTCATCAACTTATGACCTCCAGCAATTCCCTGCACAGCCCATGAAAACTTTCTACCAATCTTTAGTGGTGGGAAAGATTGGTAGAGGGAACCTTTTAGGGGTAGACTGTTACCTACCTCTCATCCAGAGCATGGGATAAATCAGCCGCTTTGGTGAGAGTGGCAGCCACCTTCTTAGGCCCCTTGTTTCTTCTGTGTGGGAATTACTTCCTATCTAGGCTCAGGAGTAGTTCCCAGGACTTAAAATGGCTCTAATATCCTAAGCCCTAACTAAAAATTAACTATATAATGATATGTATACTAATAATTCTATAATTGGTCTCTCATGCCTACACCTGTTACTGTAAGCCCTGATGTTCAACCAATTCTTCTGCATCTTGCAAAGCTCCCCTTTAAGTATAAGAAGGCTATCAACCCTCTAGTCAGTGCCTTTGCACAGAAGGGTGACTTAGCCTAGGGTTAGATAAGTATTAGGTTATGCCTCCCCCTTAAATACCATACCTCCTGCCCACCCTTTCTACTGTTTCTCAACAAGAAATAGAGGGGATATATAGGAAGGTAAACTAGACAAAGGGGAACTATCTGGGCCAACATGCTGATTAACCCAAGAAAATCTTTCTTAATTAGGGCTTCATCCAGTTTGAATCAAAAACTCTTGTATCACTCTACCCAATCAATAATGCCTGGTTAATTCAATTTCTAATCTAGAAAGCAAAATGACATTGACTTTTAAGTATAACTAAGCCATAAAGCCATTTAAAAATCCTGGACTTTCTATCCTATGATCATTTGTTTATATAGTCTTATTCTGGAGCCATTATATGACCAATTTCACACCCACAATATCTAAACATGAGAGCCAATCCTAGGATTTATGCTAGTTTATATAATTTATCTACCTATTTCTTTGAACCTTTAATTTAACATTGCTAATTTTATCTCTTTCCACACGTGTAACTTTCTGAGAAAATTATATGGAAAACAAGGAAGTAATCTTAAATGCCCACCGTAGTTTTGCTCTGATGCCCTCAGATTCTCCACCGGCTGCTCCAGTGTGGGGCAGCAGCAAAACTCCCCCCACTGTATTCCGTCCAGCAGGAAAACGCGCTCAGACTGGCTCACCCAGTCACACCAAACCCCTGGGATGATTTGTTCCTCCCAGAGATCTTGACGTCCACCTTGCTCATATCCAAGTGATACCTTACTGCCCCCTGGTGCTCCCCAGGAGCAAAATGCACTATGGCCTAAGGTTGACTATGGGAAACTCTTCCCATACCATGGCAAAGTCATAATTTAAATGGCAGAGGTGGTGATGATTACCGCCAGTTTTATTAATTTCTGCCCCTATAAGACATATTTTGACCTCAGATTCACCTGTGAAGCTAAGACAACCACTGCGGCAACTGTGCCCCTGGTATTCCAGGATACCCCTCTTCCCACAATTCAAACCCAGCTCCCAGCGGACACCACTTTGGTGGTCCAGTTTGATGGTTCGCCCACCCACCTCTCCCTGCGGTACTCCACTAGGAGCTGATGGACTGTTTGGCAGCCTATGGCTCCAACCCCATCTTACAATTTGTGGTCCCAAATGGGGCCACACGCCTCTCTGGGCCTTGGGCTTATGCCACAATCATCCCTGAATTTATTAAAATTGCTGTTTTAATTTACCCTTGTGCTGTCATTCTTTCTGCCCCTGACCATCTATTTTGGGCCCATGTCAATGACGGGTGGACGATCTGCCCATCCAGCTCTGAGTTGGACCTTTCAAAAGGCAAGTGTCCCTACTTAGTTACTTCTGATGGATCGGATTTTTCACCTGCCAACCCCCAATCAGCCACCCACCCTTCATCAGTTCTAACATGGGGTAAAATCCTACCTCCCCGTCCCCTAAAGCCTGTTGCTGCAGCTGCACCTGAAGCTACAAATCAGCCTCCTTCTCGCCCCAGTGCCACAAATGCTCCACCAAGTTAACCACAGGATTGGACTCCAGTTTGATCCCACGCATCCTCCAAAGAATCAACCAATCCACAACCATATGCTAATTCCACAATTTAATTTAGCCAGAGCCATGGGAGTTATTGGATGAAATTGAAGAATCAGGTATTATCATTGAAGAACCATCTCTGTTGCAGAGATGGTTCTTTAATGCAAAATGGGACATGGAATTCCCTCCTCGTTTATATGCCCCACAGCCAAATGCTGAATCATTCTACAGTGACCACCAGCTTGCAGTAGAAGCAGCTGACACATAAGATTGTCGTCCCCTCTGCAAAGCTGCTTCAAAAAAGGTGGCAATGCTCACAGGAGGTATTCCACCTCCTATTATCCCCAAAATCTTACTCCAAAAAGTAAGATTAATATGAGCCACCTGCACAAAAATGTCAACAATGCTATCCAGAACGTGGTAACTGTAGCACGGATTATTAAAGCTAAGATTACCTGAACCAATATTGCCACGTTTTTTAAATTACCAGATGCCCGCATTAAAGCTAAAAAAGTTTTAGCCAAATATATCACTGCCATTTTCATGGTTGGCAATTTCTTGGAAGTACCAATCATTAGAGATATTAAACCACATGCTTCTGATGCCCTGACGCCCTTGCTATCCTCCTTGACATGTACCCTACTCTGGGATGAGGAAGCTGCTGCCAAAGATGAGCCCCTCAAACACCCCTCCCTTCTGCCATGGAGGGATAAGCTGTCTTCACTCCCCACTGGTTGGATGTTTTTTTCGGTGTGTTTCATTCATTCCTCTCATCTGAGAGTTTTTCTTGAATCAATTAGTTACATTACTTTTAATTTTTAGTTTTAGTTCAATAATGTCCACTCGTGATTGGCTTACCTCAGTTAAATATAATAATTAAACATTGCTGTTTAAAAATATTTGTTTGTTAACTCTGACACATTCTAACCATGATTCTCAATTTGAGAAACAATAGTGCAAAGAATGCCATTCTAACAAGTATGCAACCCATAATCATGAATTGTGTTCTTTTTTCTTCCAACCCATTGGCACAATGGCATAGTACCTTTTTCCTCGCCCTTTAACCCACTTTTACTCATCAAATAAGTTATCAAACTAAGCGCCAATCTTATCCATCCAAAAAAATTAACTGCTGAATTTGATGTTTTTTGCCTTTCAGCTTCTCCTGTCCTTGTAGTTTGCACTAAAAAACCTGATACTTACCCCCATCTTAGCAAATTAGCTTATTCTGAGGCATCTGTTATGTTTATTGACATTGCCTTTATCACAATATCTAGAAATTTAAGGTTTAATTTTTTAAGTAAAGTTGTACCTTTGGCTTTATGATCTATCCACTGGCCCTGCTCACCCATATTTGAAGTCCATTCTTTATCAGCCACTTTTGTGACATTTTAATTAAAGACCTTAGGTTAAACATATATATTTTTACTATTTTTATCATTCAAACCTTTATTTCTATATACTCAAAATTTTCATACCAATCTATTTTTAGAGTAACTACTAAATAACTCTAAGCCTACCTAAAATCTATTACAG
>JAKSZP010012451.1:0-48976 GCA_022478985.1 Massospora cicadina
TTCTTTTTGTTGGCCCTCACCTGTGTTTCCATGAGTTTTTCCTTTGGGTCTGCTATGTAAAGGGCCCCCGGGTTTCCCCTACCTATCCCCCAGCTCTATATTCTTTAACACACCAGTCGCCCATTCACTATCCATCCCCCCAACATCAATGTTTAGTCAAATCATGAAAGGTAACCCACTGCAAGCAGGATCTTAAAAGGGCCCAGTCCACCCAACTTGACGACACTCATTTTGTGAAGCTTTTCCCGGCTGTAGCAGCTTTGGTGTGATTCTTAAAAGGATTAAAGTGTCACCCAAAAAACGATGTCTTTGTCAAAAAAACAATCTGTTGTATGAGTCTACACTGTGATTTTAAAAAAATTACAAATGCACAACGCCGATCAAGCTATATTGCCCACAGTTGGGTTCTAAATCATGACTCGATGGGGTTTAATTTCACCCGGGGTTTGCCCCAAATTTCCAACTTTGGTTATAGCAGAGAAACGTAGCGCCCTTTCTTTGTATTACTTGCTGTAATGTATAGTATTTTTAACAATTAAACGCCCCCTTTAATCATGTTGCATGGGGCTCAAAAAACAGGTGTAGCATTAACTGGTGGTAGTTGGTAAAGTCACCACAGAAGAAAACATTCTTTTCCCCCAAATGGTTGATCATGCATGCCGGTGATCTCTTGCGGGCGAAATTGATCTTGTGTAAAAATCAGATCTGATCTGCTAACCCCCATCAATTTATACGCATTTTACATTAACAAACATATTTTAAATTTTGCAGAATCCCAAACTTTTGCTGGGCTCCATGATTTTTTTAGTTTTGAAAGCAGAATCATGTTTCATTGAATTGATGGCAGTTTTTGCTGGTGGAGGCACATGCTACAAATTTTTGGTCAAGTGTTGTGCTGAAATTTGAAGCAATTGTATATCCAAAAACAAGTTTCAGCATATAGGTCTTTACCGCCCCAAAAAAAAAATGAAAAAAAACTTGGGTTGGTTCTAAGTTGAGTGTGTGGCAGTGATGCATCACCTCCAGAAGTATCTCTCATTGACCGGAGTTAGTGCTATACATCATGTAACAGAAGTCAGCTTTGGCCATTGCATTTGATTGCTGACAGACTGCGAACACAGATGTCGCCATAGTCACAGCATCAAAATCATCTTCATTCTTTACGCCACCTTACTTTCTGTCTTTTCACAAACTCCTCACTTTGATTGTGGGCACCCAATAGGTTTTTCCATTGTCAAAATGTTCGCACATCTGCTGCGGTTCCTCAACTACACATTCAATATCAATGTTCAATTCATATAGTTTGTGTTTCTCCATGATCTCAGACTCTCTGGCATTGTAAGTCTCCATAAATGCGTTACAGTCAATTATATTGACTGCCTCACAGCAATAGTAGATATAACATGACCATTTCTTGTTTATAGTTCACAGTATAATTGGTCTCATACAATCTGTAATGTATAACCCTACAATGGTCTCTTTTATGATATGCGATTGAATGTGCATTAACGTCCTCTGTGTCATCCTCGTCATCTTCACTGCACTCTTCATTATTGTTATTGCCTTCACGTTTTTCTCTTTTTGTTACAGACAGCCATATACCAAGTGACAAAATCAACTTCAAGCATATTGACTTTAACTCTGCGGGCCTATCCTCATAACGCTGAATCATTGTTTTGATCCAGATGTTGGTGCTGTTCTCGTCTAACCATTCTCTGTCCATCATGGCCTTATGCTTGAAAGCCTTTTGTCTCTCATGTGGCTAAACGTTAGGAGTGTAAACAACATCAACGCTAGCTATACTCATTTTTTGGCAAAGCAAGTACAGGCAGCCTCTGACAATGACATCTCAACCGTGTTGAGTAACTTTAAGCTTTAGTTGTTTCAACAACTGTAGATATTCTTTCTCTGGGTATTCATCGTGTAACTTCATTAGCTCATAATGTAGATGGCTAATGCCTCAATTTGATTTCTTAACTTACTCAACTATGTAAGCTGCACAGCTGTACTCTTCAAGTATGAACTGCAAGTTGCTATTAGAGTCCAGTGTTTGTGCAATCAATGGATTAAAAGTGTTGGTATAAATCTCTGTGAAGGTGCGTTTAAACATCAACGTTGGCTGACGTAATGTAGATCAGATTATATCCAAGTACTGTACCTTTGTTATTTTGTTGTTTATATAGAACTCTCCAAATGTGTCATAATGTTTTTCCTCTAGTAGCTTGCAAAGTTCCCATGCCTTTAGTTGGAAACCGCTGTGAAGACCGTCATCTTTTGACATTGGCAGTAGCACACATGTCTCACTCATTGGCCAGTAGGGTACATTGAAGCAGCATGTTGTTTCACCTCGTTTGGTACAAGTAAATGTATGTCAGTAAACTTGATTGTTGTACTGATCACCTGGCAAGTCATCATGACTAACAGAACACAGATCAGTGGCCAGTTGAATGGTATTAGTCATACTTTCAGACATGGGCTCACGATAATCACAATTGAGCCACAAAAGGATGTGCGCATGCAGACTGCCATGGTGTTGAAATTTAATTCGTTGAAAGAAGTCCACAACACAGTACTTGCCAAAGGGATTTCTTACCCTTGGCTTTCAGCAACGCCATCAAACAGTCTACCAATTTATTGAAAAAGATTCAACATGTAACTGGATCTTTGTTGACCAAGTGACTGCACATGGATTAAGTCAAATCTACTAGTGAATTGGTTATGTTTACATCAGTAAATGCATCACTCAACTCGTGCAGTATCTTGAGAATATTTGGCTAGTGTATTTCGTTGGCACTCAGTGTAAGGAACATTAAAGCTTTCCCAGCTAGCATATCATTGCAAAAAGATCCTTTTTGCAATCCATCCAATACTGCACAGAATTTGGTAAAGATTTGAGAAATGTAAGGTTCTTATCTACACACTCATTGAGGAATGTACAATCTTCCAGCATTTTGCAAGTGATATTAGCAGTCTGTCATATGCATTGAAACATACTGTATATTTTTTCAATGACACACAGCTGCATAATTTTCATGGCCATGTACAAAATGTGCTCAGGTGTGACACCGCGGTGATCACTTCTTCATATCTCGCCTGTTGTGATCATGAATGGGGTAACGCACACATCCAAGTTGAACTTCCTGCCTGTACTATAGTATATTGTGGGAATTATAGTTCTTCAGTATACACGTCATAAATAATGTTCATTGGTGTTGAATGATGGCCCAGAGAAACGTTGAGACAATCTTCCTCATTTCACAGCATAGTGTGCTGCCTTGCAAGTAGAACCTCTGACTCCAGTATACCACTGTCACACTGTAGATACTCAATCAGATTGTCACCGGCAGCGTTGGCTGCCACACAACTGGTTACTATGTTAGCATTAAATGAATAAAGTTTACTGTGATCTTGTAATGCTTATACAATGGTTGACCAAGTAAGAATAGTAACCAAGCTTTTACCACTGACTTTTTGACTACGCCACTCAGATATGTAGATTTATGTATCATGTTCTTCTTGATGTTGACATTAAACGCCTGATCATCATCCAATTGATGCGGTAGCTGTTGCACCATTGTGTCCACATTGATGGGTACATTAATGACTTGTCCAATGATGCTGTAGCTTCCATCCTAATGCAATTGACATATCTGCATAAATTGCAGATGCAGTGATACTAGATGTGCACTGATTATATCTAATGAGGGCAACCCATGTTGCTTAGGTGGATACACAAATCCATTCAAATGTGACAATGTGGGAACTTTGTCTGTGTCCAGTGATTTCCTACACATACCGCACAGTTTTAAGTCACCCACTGCCTCTTCTGGGAAAGTATTACTAAGCAGCGGTAAGTGTTTTTCCTTTGGTGGCTTCAATGAATGCAAAATCCATAGATGGTCACACACATCACACTTATGTCTGAATGGATTGTTGACAAACATAGTAGTGAAATGTGCGTTAGCTGCTGCCCAATGTGTCTTCATAATTGGCAATTGCACATAATTGATGTCTATACAGTCCGGCGTTGATATAGAAGTGATTACACCATCCACTTGCATAGGCTCAGCCACCCCAACTGCAGATGTGCTGGTGCCATTGTTGATCCCTTGGACGCCTTCATTCTTTTACTTTCCTGGCACTGCTTACTCTGTCATATGGTGTTTTATGTGTATCACTGGATTTCTCTTGAGAAGCCCTTTCCAACCGTATACAATATCTATATCTTGATTTGGCTTTTTGACAAGTATAGTCCAACATTGCATTATTTATTTTAATTTTTAACATGTTATATGTCCTATGGCTGGGGGTAAGTTCAAAGTATGAGATCATAATGACAAGCCTAAATTACTATGGGTGTGGATTGTTTTTGCATAGGTTGACCAATAAAATTAACTATATCTAAAATAAATTATTGTAGATGGCAATCAGTAAATTTAGTATAAATTGACCAATTAAATCAACTAGATCTAAGATGATTTATTGTAGATGGCGATCAGTAAAAAAGTATAGAGTGGCCAATTGAATCAACTAGATCTAAAATGAATTATTATAGATGGCAATTATTAAATTTAGTATAGATTGACCAATTAAATCAACCAAATAATTAAATTGAGGTAATATAGTTAGTTGTCTGAAATTTTACCATATAATTGACTGATAACATCAACTAAATAATAAAAACTATAAGTAAAAACTGCTAACCTTATACCTAAAACATTGGACTAATCAAGTCAACTAAACAATTATATATATATATATATATATTACATCAAATATTTGTGCCAAGTTTATCTGAGATTGGTGAATAGTCTAGGAGTAGGTGTTGAGAACATGCATTTATAATGATTCATTTATAGAATAATTTCCTAAACCACCACAACTAAAATTCTACCTAATCTATATATAAAAATGAATTTTTTGATCCTTTAGCTATTGAGTGGTGTAATTAAATTTTAAATGTAAATGATAGATATGTAGCTTCAACACCAAACTATATCCCCCAATTTTGTTATTATCAGTTTTCTGAATTGCCTCCCATAATGTAAGAAAATTTAAAGACATATTCACGTCAAAAAGCGTATCCCCCTTAACCTAAGTTAAACCCAACTTCATCCATACAACAGCTCCCTTTGATCCATTCACCCCACCTGGTTTTAAAAGAAGAAGCCAAAGTATTGAACCCCCACTCCAGTTGGTTTGAGAATTAAGCTCAACCCCCTTTACACCCTTATAAACCCCATCAAAAGGGTGTTTGAATACTGCTCCAGCTTCCACCACCACAAGCAAGTCCCAACCATTCAAGCCTAAATGGTTGAAGTAGGACCCCCACTTGAAACTAGAAACTTCATCAATAACCCTTTTTAGGGGGGTGTAGACCCTTTAACCACAAAGTGGACGGCGTTTTAAGGCCCACCTGAGCAGGTTGCAATTTCAAAGCAACCAATTTCAGATTCACCCTATCAGCTACCACCCCCTTTCGAGATTTCAGTGGACTACCCCACCGGCAGGAGATTAACTCAATAAGTATAAGTGTATTAATAAAGCAAGCTTTGATATAAAACTTAAATGGCATGGTAGAGAGGGTAAAGTGCTTTAAATCAATAGTTGGGTATATCACTTGGATCTAATAAAAACCTTAATGATGGGCAATTTTAACTTTTTGACATGGATTTTGGCTTAAGCTAGGGGTCAGTATAAAGTCCAGACTAGGAATTGATGTCAGTGTGATGAGCCTATAGTATTGTTGATGGCCATTAGTAAGTTTAGGATTTGATAGTCAAACCATTTAAAATCAACTAAATACATAGATTAAATGATTATTGTAGAGGGCCATTAGTAAGTTTAGTATACAATAAAACTAATCAAAACAATTAAATTAAATAGGTTAAATAAGTATTGTAGATGGCTGTTAGTAATTTTCATATAAAACCAATCAAATAAAAAGTAAAATAGAAAAATGGTAACCATTTTAAAAATGCTTTCTTTTTTTTTAAAATTTTCACCTTTCATAATTTTTAATGGAATATTGTATTGTCATGGGAGATACATAAATGTGCCAAATTTCAAAGCTTTAGCTATCCTGAAAGGTAAACTTGAAACTTTCAAATCAACCAAATATCAAACTGCTCAGTCATAACTATATACTGATTACCATCAAAATATATAAGATTTTCACTTAATACATATAAAACTTTTTATTTTGAACATAAAAATTAATTTTTAATGCATTATTGTATTGTCATCCAAGACCAACTTCTGTGCAAAGTTTCAGAACTTTTATTGACAATAAGTGTCTGAAATAGAGCTTGTAAGATTTGATTACAGACAGATAGACATGACAGTGAGTTAAAGAAAAGTGTGTAACAAAATATATTTTGAATCTAATAGAAGTAAAATGATGACTCCCCATGGGGTGAGATTATTTAGTATAAAATTCTAATACATATTTAAGTTATTTATATATGATTTAGATTCCACTTATTGTAAGGGAAAACTCCCTGATGGCGGCTACAATATTGACTTACACTACTGAGTAGGTCCAAATGATAATCAATAGCCAAATGATGAAGCCTGTGAGATTTTGACTTTTCTGATTGAGGTTTTTGTCCCAGCAAATGAAAATGGGTACGTAAGCAAGAGAATAAAACAAAGACATTTAATTAAGTAAAATAAATAAATAAAACATCAAAAGCAAATATTTTTGGAAATTTCTTTTTTTATAAAAAAGTGGGTATCAATTATAGGGATTTAAACCTTATAGATTATGTTTAATCAGTCAGATCATCCTACTAATTTAGCACATCGCCTAAGCATAGCCACTGGCCAATCAGATTAATGGGATCATATATACATACTTTTCTATATATATAAATGAATGTTTGTTTTTTAAATTTTGTTGAGGTGAGCCAACCTGGGGACAATACTGCACCAATTAAGGGGAAACCAAATGAATGGGAAAGGAGGATTAAACCCAGAAAACCTCTGCATATGGAATATGATAGGCCAGAAACTCCATGGACCGCCTTGCTAAATGCTATCTTGGTTTGGGGCATCAGTGTACAATGACAACACAGTCATATTAGTCCCCTACCCAAAGTTCATCTATGGGACTGAACTTGGGAGGCAGTGGCCATTGAGTCCATACTCTACCACTGGGGTACCCTGATGTTTGTTTCTTTGTTTCTTTGTTTTATATACATTCCTATACCATTCATCCAATTGCAATGCAACTGTGATGAGTTGTGCACACACCCATGAAGGTGTTCAAATTAGTATAACTATTTTCATAGTAGTAAATAAAACGTTCTATATAAGTAAAATTTTTAGACATTTTTAATGGTAATTATTATATTGTTATGGCTGAGCAGTTAGGTATTTGGTTAATTTGATAATTTAAATGGTTTTGCCAAGTGGCTGGTGGTTTTATGCTGATCCAATAGATTCAATCAGTTTTGGCTGAGTATAGGGTGGTTTTATATTGATTCAATAGGTTTAATTAATTTTGGGTGAGTGGTTATTATATTTATTGATTTGATAGATTTTATTTCTTCCTAAACTTATTGATGGCTATCTACCAATATAAAAACAAATACAATTTTTTAGTATTATCTGGTTTATTTTAAACCCACATGCAACGCTGGGTAAAACGGGCTATTAATGAACATAAGGTTAATAACAAATAAAAAATTATAATTTTGGTTTTAAAATACCCTAATTAAATTTGACCTCTGAGCACATGCTGTGTAAGTTTAGGTTATTAATTCAATAATTTAACATAAACAACCCTGGATAAATTAGTTATCTTCTATCTATATAATTAGCCATAGAATTAATAAACTTGGTCAAAGCCAAGGCTACATGTTAGTTACATATATATATATATATATATATATTTTAGTACTAGATGGTTACATATATATATTATGAATATATTATTTAAAGCTAATTGTGCTAGCATATTTTTAATAATCAAAACACCTTATAAAGGTAATGCTCAATTCAAGTTTAAATAAGACAGTGTTAATTATATTATATGTAGCCCCCCTCAGGTTGGGTGCACCTAGTACTAAAAACCAGCTTTAATTTCTCATGTTTAACCCCTTCACTGATTTTTATAATAGATCCTTTATTTTTTATTCCTTGAATTTAATAATTTTTAGCAAATACTTACACTTTTTGTAATTATTTTGGTCCTTTTCTGTAATATAGATATATAGTAAATTTTGAAATTTTATATAAAACCCTTATTTCTTGGATGCATATATGCATTTTTAGATTTACATACCCCTCATTTTTTGGATGCATATATGCATCAAATCATTGAAAGGGTTAATAAGGTCCTTGTTGGGATTTTTGCCCATATTCCCAGATGGGTAGATTACCAGGAATCACTAGGGGATAATTCCCTAATGTAAGGTGAGTTGGAAATTGGTTGCCCCTGATTTAGGGTAATTATGTTTGGGGGATTTTAGGTTATTAACCTGGTCAATTCCATCAATCAAGATCCAGGCAAATGCTTAATATCTTATCAGGCAGAGTTGCCAATGAAATAGGGGCATCTGATAGTTGGCCAACTATCAGGTGTACCAATTGGGATTGGTCAGGTTTCATCACCAACTGATCAGGAATTTAAGGAGTAAGTTGTGAGGTGAGTGATGCCACCTGCAACTAGCAAATCAATCAGTTGGTGTGTGACCTGCCTTAATGGGTAACAAGTCCCATTATTTAAGCAGGTCGCTTGCCAAATATGGTTGGTTTTCTTGGATTGAGAGAAAAATGTTAGGGACATGTTTTCTGAATCTTTCCATTTTAGGCCAAGGATGTCTAACAATGTAATCCTAGCAAGAATGGGGAAGACCATTGCTGATGAGACAAGGATGGGTGATTCAACAGCAACGGCTGACATTTCATTTAGGAGGTGTTAAATAAGGGTTAGGCGCCAAATCCCCACTATAAATTCCCTAGAATTTAAAAATAAAGAATAGTAGTTTTTACCATATAAGTATAAAGTAAATATACCTATCACTTTTACTTAAGTCTCAGCTTACTAAACTTTATCAGCATCCATTTGTTCTATTCTTTCTCAGGGATATTATTGCTGTGTGTGATAATTGGGAGACTCTTTAAGATAAAGAGTAAGGATCTGAGAAGGGATCCAGAGAAGAAGTGGAATCAAATTTGGGGATTGCTGCCAACTGTGTGTCAAACTAGAGAAACCATAAACGGGAATCTAAGAGATTATCAGGTTAGATGGTATGAGCAAATAAATCCCTATATCAAGACATCATAAGTATTTTGAGAGGAAATACTGGATGAGCGTTGGGCTGAGATTTAATACTTCCATTCAACTACAGATAATAGTTACCATACTATTATCAATTAATCATATCAACTATTATACAATGTGGAAGAATTGCACAAAACCTGAACCTGTGCAATTAATAAGTTTATAGGGGTTATTGGCCAAAAATAATCAAAACCCATAAATTTTTACAAAGTGATGCTCACTACAGGGGTGTGTTTGAGTAGAAGAACTTAGGAGGATGTTTTACTAAGACAAGTTAAGAAAACTATGGATGGAGTTAGTCATCATTAGTCAGAATGCTCTAAACTCAGTGGATCATCAAGAATTTACATCCCTGGAAGAAAGAGTCACCAAGATGGAGGAAGGGATCAATAATGTCACAAGTTTCAGAAAAGAGTTACCTGGAAAAGTAACATCATTAAAGAAGAAAGAAGCGGACTTAATTTGAGAAGTCTTATATCTGAAAATGGAGCGTGAAGAGGATTTCATTTGTTTGAGAGCTTTTAGTGCTGATATTGAGCAGCTGATTTAACAGATCAAGGAGTTAAAATCTCACGAATGCAATTGTGAGCCATATGTGGCTATGGATGCTAAAGAAAGAACTCCTCATATGATAATTGGGAAGTCAAATACCTCAAGAAACATGCCACTTGCTTTTGCCACTATTTTGGAGATGGCGCCCAAAATTACTCCCCAAGTGAGCCAAGTAGCCAAACCTAGAGAGGTGGCTAGAGAAACCATGGAGGAATTCAAGCTGACACCAAAATTGCTGACATTCCATTGAAATATAATGCTCCAGCATTTTTCCAATTGTTCAATATGACTATGTATGGATGCATCAATTGTCAAAAGTAATTGATGGTGATGAATTTCCTAGACACTGATTGCCAAAACCTAGTGTTGCTCCATCTGGAGGGGGACAGCTGGTCGTACATGGAGGCCAAAGTGACCATTATGAAGGAATTCAGGAACCTGACGCACATGTTAAAGTGCAAACAAGAGTTTATGGGCATCCAGTTCCATAAAAATGAATCTTTAGCAAGTTTTGCAGATTGTTTCTACCAGGATTTGCAATTCCTGGTTGGAGCAAAGGTACTGGGCAACTTTGATGCCAGAATTGCATTACAAGCAGCCCTTTGGCTCTACTGCAATTTGCACCAAATGATGTCTTCTGTGTTTGTGATGGAAATTACTACCTCTCAGATGGTAGATAATTTGAAACTTTTGGGAGCAACCTTTGATATCCTAAACAGAAGTTTCAAACCAACCCAGTATAAAATTCTGATCCCACGAAGGGGAATGAGGGTGCTAAAGAGATGAACAACTGAACTGTGCTGGGAAATAAGCCCAAAGACTTCAGAAGGATTCATAAGAAAGAGAAAGTATGTTACCAATGTGGAGGAAAGGGACATTTCGCTGTATATTGCAAGAATCCCAAGGATCAAATTAATGTGGTCCAAGCGAAAGAGTCTTCAGCTGCAAAAGAGTTGAAAAAGGGCCCATGGCCTATACAGAAAACAATCTAGAGCTGCGGATAAACCTGTTCCTCCTGATATTATGCATGAGGAAATTGACATCAGTGATCTGTTTGTGGATGAAGACATACAGGATCAACTGTATCAAGGGGTCAATTTGGACGTGAATGTGGTAACAAGATCCAGGGTGAAAAGGATTGACCCTGAGATAATCAAAGAATTTGCCCAGCACATGCCTGACAACTAGTGGACAAGATATGAGTCACAGATAATCCCAAAGAATTGACCAAAGTTCAATTAGATGAGGAAAACCTGTCAATTCCCCTCAGCGCGATCAAGGAATTGTTTTCTAATTTACCAGCGCAAATCATTCAGACCCTTGATTCAGCTAATAACGCCGCTATACACTCAGTAAACACTATCTTACAATACTCTGCATGTATGTATATAGATATACTAGTGAATTGAGTATGGGTGAGGGCA
This sequence comes from Massospora cicadina, assembly GCA_022478985.1. NCBI lineage: Eukaryota > Fungi > Entomophthoromycota > Entomophthoromycetes > Entomophthorales > Entomophthoraceae > Massospora > Massospora cicadina. The sequence goes on from JAKSZP010012451.1 coordinate 11,266, forward strand.
ATTGTTGACAGCGGAGTCCCCATCAATATTAGCTTGACCAAGCTGATGAAGAGGATGAAGATCTCACCTGACTTGGAACACAAGAAGGAGTACGGGACAGCTGGGCCAAATACAACCATCTAATGAGGAGTGTATAGCGCTCTGCCACTTTGTTTTGGATCCTTGATGGTGTCTGCACCAGCAATAGTTTTGGCCAACCAAAACTATGACATCCTTATCAGGATGGACTTTCTATGGAAGTACAGATTTAAAGGTAACTGTGAGGATAATACGTTGACTATATTGGGTCAGATGTTACCATTGGTCTATCAGAAGGCTGGGGAAGCTCCACTGAGCAGGAGAAACAACTTCATAAACTTTATATACAATGATGGCATTGTCCCAATTCAATATCAACTAGTTGCCAGAAGTGATGAGAAATGCCAACAGAAATCCTAGAAAATTGAAGAATTCCACTGAGGATCAAGAATGGGAAAACCATACTTCCAGGATCACAGATGATAGTCAACATGGGGTTGACATTAGAGGTATTGGAGCTGCTGTATGGGAAGGTCAGAAGCCCCTGGAAAAAGTCCAGAGTAGAGCCTTGGGTGACTCCTGGAATAATAATGCCAGGCCATGGAGAAATTCGAGTTCTCCTGGTGAATTTAAGTGAAAAACTGATGAAGATTGAGAAGAATCAGATTGTTGCATCTGTTTATCTAATCCTGATGGCCAAACTGAGGAAATTTCATGCTTTTGGGACCCTCAATGAGATGGGATTACCAGCCAGGGTAACCAAGAGTATCAACCTATTGGTTGATTGAGAGCAACTTGCTGATCTGATGGAAAGTGTAAGTCCTGGGGAACGCCCCCTGTGAATGGATCAGGCGATCCTCCCATTTCCAAATAAAAAGGGTCCAAAGAGGGTGGCTGTACCCCTCATCACCCAGGGAGACCTCGCCCATGTGGTAGATGAGCGCTGGGTAACAGCTCTCCCTCTTCATATTCCTCTCCTGGTATCAAGCTCACTTTGGCCAAACTTGTCTGCCAGATTAAAAGAATCTTCACTGAGACCACCAAATTGAAGACAATTGGTCTGAAACCAATGGCAATCAATCCTGACGATCAGAACCCACATAGTCAAAAAGGGACCAAGATCAAATTATCAGCCAGAATTGCTGATGGTTTGATTAAGCCAGCAGTGCGATTGCCAAAGCTAACCCCTCTCAAAAACATTGGGGATGGTCCCTGACATGCAAGTAGTATCATCAGAAAACATTGATGACAGTTCAAAACCTCTATCTGGCAAATTGGGAGTTGCAGCTGACATAACTCACTTGATCAAATGAATGGCCCAGCGACTAGGCATGTGTGGGTTGGGAATCCTGAACCCATTTCCAACCAATTGGAACCGCCCCTGTGTAGGGTTGGCCCTGGGGAATTCCCATTGCTCGTTGGGCCAGATACCATCACACAAACTGATGGAAATGCAGTCAAGCCTTGGTTCAGGCATTTGAGGTTGAAATGACAGCGACTTGGCCTGCCATCAAATCCTTCAATTTCAGTTCCCATTGAGATTATCTGCCCCCCTCCCCAAAAAATTCACCAGTTAGGTCAAACTTGAGGGACCCAATCCCTGCTTGTTTCTACATCAATTAACCACTATTTAATCAGTTGCATTGCACTGAGAAAATTGTTGGTCAATTTTCTTCCTTTCCCTTTCAATAAATTTTCGCCACAAAAACTATCAATTTTTATTTTATTGATATCCTTCTGGCCATATTCCTGATGGCATTTCCCTGGCGGCCTGTCAGTCCCTATACTGGATGATCTTTACCAGTTTTGATGATTACTATGACCCCACCAATGTCAACTGGATTCAGCGAGCCAGATACTTCTGGAAATTCAACCCCTTATTTTATCTATCCGCCAACAATATACTGGAAACTTGTGGCCTTACATCCCCATCTCCAAGCAAGGATCTACCCCTTTGTATCCTCAAGTGTATTAAACCCACCCACCGGTGACATTATAGAAACTATAGCTGTGGTACCATTCCCTGCAGCAAGACCCCCAGTGTCTGGGTTTGTCTTCATTTGGTTTGTTTTCAGGTTGCTATTCACAATTTCTCTGCACCAACGATTTAATGTTTTCCAATTCATGGCTCCATACTATATCATATGTGCAGTAATGCCTCTGTCATTCTGGCTTGCTTTTTGGGTCTCATGCATCCCAACTGGCAGGCCTATCTAAACTCCTTCTGCCATTTTCATGACAGAAGGACAGCAAGAGAAAGGGTTCAAATTGTTCAAAAAGTATCAGGAAGTATTTTCCCAGGATGACCATGATTTGGGATGTGCAAGAGATGTGATCCACAAGGTTGATACTGGGGAAAATTTGCTGATCAGGATGAGACCAATTTGATGATCAAAGGTAGCTGAAGCAGTAGTGGAAGAAGAAATTAACAAACTGGTGAATCATGAGCTTCTAGTTCCATTGTTGAGTCCCTGGTGAGAGTCTGATTCTTAATGTGAAGAAAAAGGATGGCTCTAATTGGGTGGTGATTTATTACTGGAAGCTGAATAAGATTATGAAAAAGGATTTATATCCCCTACTAAGAACTGATGATGTGCTAGATCAATTGGGAGAAGCTAAGTATTTCTCCACAATGGATCTGATATCAGGATATTGGCAAATCAATTTTGACAAGAGAAGACCAAGAAAAATGCACAATTATTACCGCGCAGGGGCTATATTAACAGAAAAGGATGCCCCAGGGTCTATGCAATGCGCCTGCAACGTTCCAGAGAGCCATGGACGCTATATTAAATGACTTAAAGTTGTCATGCGTCCTAGTATACTTGCACAATATCAATGTGTTCAGTAAGACGTTTACTGACCATTTACATCATTTGGAGGAAATGTTCAAAAGACTGTTCATGGAAAACCTGAAGATTAAGCTGAGGAAGTGTCACTTCTTCAAAAAGAGTTGTAATATCTGGTATTCATGATCAACTCTAGTGGATTTCAGCCACAAGCCCAGAAGATCAAAGCCATAGAATGAGTGGCTGTGCCAAAGAGTGTCTGAGATATCCAAGTGCTCCTTAGGATGGTCAGATACTATAGAAGATTTATTCAGAATTTTGCCAGAATTGCTGAGCTCTTATCCCATCTGTTGAAGAATCCAAAGAAAGGATTTGTATGGAATGAAGAAGCACAGAAATCCTTTATGAGCTATGACAGTACTTAATAGATTCTCCAATTTTGAATATCTAAATTTTGATTGAGAATTTATTATACAGACCAATTCTTCATTGATGGTGATCAGCACTGTATTAAGCCAAGTAGATGAACTTGGGGACAAACATCCGGTGGCATAAGTGAGCTGACCTGTCATGGTCAAATGACATCATAGTGGGGACTGACCCTAAAGATAAGGCTGGGCGACAGGAGGCCCAGAAGGTGAAGCTTCAGGCCCTCCCTGACCTCAGGCACATGCTAGACCAACGCTGGGTATAAGCAAAGTATGCCCAGGTTGGCACTAGTGAGGTGCCTAATGCTCAGTCCCTCACGTCAGCCCAGGCGTTAAAACGGACAGTTTACACAATTAACGCAGATGGATCAATTTGGTTAGTAGAAAGATGGGGATTTGAAACCCATTCCATTTATGAAATCATGTGCTTGGGTCAGATCCAACTTCAATTGATTACTCAAGTGAAGTTGTTTTCGGTGTTTGCTACCAATTCAGATGGTAGTGTTTGAATATTGGTTACTTAGTACTTAGAACCTCTTTGGCAGACCCCAAATTCCCTAACAAAGTTTAATTACATTTTCCCTGACCAACATTCCTTGTTGGTCAACTTCCTAATAAACAATTTTCCCGTTTTACTGCTTTTATTAAACGTTATTCCAAATGATCCTATGTGTGAACCCTTCAAGGAGGTCTCGCACTACATTAACCATTCCATTCCCACTATGATGAGATTATCCCCTTATGCACCATTGGTTCGCCCAGGTACCCTCCAACCTGGGACGTTTACCCCTTTTTCCCTTGTGCACCACATCATTTTTGGGTGGTTATTTATCTCACTTCTCTGCTTTAGTTATTATTGCTCCAGCACCCTCTGCTGGGCTCTAGTAGCTTTGATATTAATGGCTAGTTTCCTTGTGTTGGCCCTGTGCACTAAGAACCACCACGCTGGAAACAGGAGAGTTATAGACACTCTCCTTACATTAGTTGACCAACCCCTTAAATCTATGTGCACAAACTTTTTCCGTGTGGAACTTTTCTGAAGCGGAAATGGTGGGCGCCAGCTGTGGGCTTCAGCTGTGGTTAGCCGCACCTTGGTTTCCTCTTTTTCCAAAAGGTTAAAGCAACTTAACATTATTATGGTTGCCTCCAACTGTAAAGTATCCACCATTCATGCTCATACCTGGTGGATGCAGACGCTTCAAGGTCCAAAAGTCATGATTCTCCAACTTTCTGCTAAAATGATCAATTTCAATTTAAATAAATGAGTTTTACATCGACAGCGAGTTCAGTCAATTTTGGCAGAATTGGCTCAGATGGGCCTGGGGGTGTTGGTCTTGTATAACATCAGGCCTTCCATTGCAGTTGGGGGAATAGAGTCGTTCGCGTCTAAAAACGCGTTTTATGATGAAAATCTTATACAAACCTCTGAGCCATTTATTAGCTTTTATGGACTGGATGAGAACCCTATTCCAGTATATCAAATAACCCCTGAGAACCCTTGTTTGACCCCTACCATGATCCATGGCACTCAGGAAGTGGAGAAAGAACTTCGTTTTAAATAAAATAAAGTATATGCACCTGCAGAAGGCATGGTGGGGTATGTGGCCTCAGTAGTAAGATTGGCCAACTATCCCTCCCCCTTCTATGATTTCAAAACAGACCTTGATAGTGTGCTATTGCCAGAGGATGAGTCTGTTGGTAATGTTCTGGCGCTGACTGTTATTAATCAAGACCATTCAGGGTTTTTTCTACTATCTGCTACCCTTTCATCCCCTTTAGGGAAATTCAGCACCACTGAACTGGTTGATACTGGCGCCTCTAATAACTTTATAGACCAAAGCCTAGCCGACTACCTTGAGCTGAGTTACTTGCCAGGTGGTGTGGTTAAGGGAGAGGCGTCCCAAGGTATTTCCACTATGAATATTATGGGGACAGTGGACTATCAGGTTGGCAAGTACCACTTGTCTGATCACTTCCAGGCTTTCAAAAACCTCTTGTTCCCTATAATTTTTGGGAGTGTAATGGTGGCGGAAGTTTGACGTTAAAACCAACTTGAAAGAAAATACCCTTTCCCTAACATTAAAGAATGGTCGCACCCTAGTTGTTCCTTTGTCTAAGGCTGACGCTCAGGGCGCCTTGCCCCACTGGCCCCACCTTCACCCTTTTAGCCTTCCCCCTTTGCTGAAGCCCTCAGAGGAAGTTCCTATAACTTCTTGTTTGTAGGGATGAAATCCTCTTTTGATGCAGCATCCGCTAGCACACTCCATGAGCACTCTGAGTTTTATTGTGACTTCAAGCTCACTGTGAATCTGGTGCGTATATCTTCCCCATTTACCCCTTGACTGTCCGTGAGGAAGAGGCTTTAAATGTGTGGATGAAGGATCAGTTGGCCAAAGGTGCAATTTTTCAGCGTACCTCCCCTGTATGCTCCCCACTTCTCTTTGTTGAGAAGTCTGATGGTACTCTACGCCCATGCATAGACTATGAGAACCTCAATAATGTCACTGTACTGGATCTACATCCCATCCCTTTAGATTCTCAGATTGCACGCTATGTGGAGAAGGCTAAGGTCTTCTCCAAGCTGGATTGCCTCAATACGTTCAATCAAATTTGGATTAAAAAAGGCAAGAGTGGTTAACCGCATTACATACCAGAAAAGGGATCTTCCAGTTTCAGGTCATGCCCTTTGGGCTTAAGAATGCTCCTACTATCTTTCAACGCCGCATTGATGCAGCGTTGGGGGACTTGTTGGGGGTATGTGCGGTTGCCTAAATGGATGATATCCTGGTGTTTTCCCCTGATCTGGAGTCCCATGCAGTTCACCTTTGGCAAGTGGTGGAGAGGTTAAAGGCAGCCAGCCTTATGCTGAAAATTTCTAAATGTGAATTTTTAAGTCCCAGGTCACTTTTCTGGACAACGTTGTGTTTGACCAAGGACACATGATAACTCCAGACAAGTAGAAGGCTATTCGTGTATGGCTCACCTCCACTTCAGTCAAGGAATTGAGGAGCTTTTTGGGGACGTGTATGCTCCTCAAGAAGTTCACACCCAATCTTTCTGAGGTGGCAACTCCCTTATATAAGGCTAGCGGCGCCAAGGTGCCTCAGTGGTCCCCCATTTTGGAGGATGCTTTCCAAGCAGTGAAGTGCACCCTGTTGTCCATGTCTGTTCTTCGCCATGTTGACCCTTCAAATGAGTTCATTGTGTCTACTGATGCCTCCAACTTTGCCACAGTGGCCGCCTTGTTACAAGTAGGTGAAGATGGGATAGAGCATCTGATGGGATATTTTTCTAGGAAAATGTCTTTTCCTGAGTTGAATTGTGCCGTTTATGACAGGGAATTACTAGTAGTGGTGGAGGCGCTGACTTATTGGCGTCACCACTTGCATGGCTCAGCCCAACCTTTCCAGGTACATAAGACCACCATGCCTTGCTGTACTACCACACTCCTCATGTCCTAACCCCACAGCAGACCCATTGGCATGAGACCCTTTCCCAATTTGCATTCACGTATGAGTTCAACAAGGGCAATGATAATGGTTTGGCAGATGCTTTGAGCTGCAACCCTGCTTTAGCGCCAGATCCCAAGGAGGTGGAAGTTCATAACACACAGTTTATTATTCTGCCAGATAAATTTGTCCCAACTTCCCTCTCCCCCGTTCAGCAGGCCAGCACTTGCCCCTCTGGAAAATGTGGAGGAATATAGTAGTTCAGAAAGGTAGTCCTTTCTTCCCCCTCGGGTTGGGACCATCTAGTACTAAAAAAGGTAGTCCTTTCTTAGCTGCTAGCAACCGGATATACTATGATACTGGCTAAGAGCGCCTTGAATCAAGAGGATCTCTCCAGGGGCTATCATGTGAAGGATGAGATGGTGTGGTTTCAGGGGCGCCTATGGGTTCCTGCTGTACCACTGCGCCTGTAAATCATCCAGGACCATCATGATGGACTCACCATTGGTCATTCTGGTAAAGCAAAGGCATTAAAGTCAATACAACGCATATACAATTAAAAGGGCTTTCCTGCTCAGGTGGGGCGGTATTGTAAGGAGTGCTTGATCTGCAATCAGATGAAACCCAATTGGCAACCTTTAGTGGGGTTTTTTGTACCTGTCTAAAAGGCTAAAGGGCCCTGGACTTCCCTATTAGTGGATTTCATTGTGGAGTTACTGTCTCTGATGGTTACAATGCCATCACGGTGGTGGTGGACCATTTTACAAAGTTCGCCCACTTTATTCCCTGCAGAACAACAATAACCATGGCTGAGATGGCTAGACTCTTTGTCACTCATGTGTTTGCGCTCCATGGGGTTTCCCAAGAAATAATCAGTGACCAGGGACCCCAGTTTACCTCCATCTTTTGGGAAGAGTTGTTTAAGACTCTTCAGATTCACCCCTGCCATTCAACTGCCTATCACCCCCAATCAGATGAGCAGACTGAACGAGTGAACCAGTGCTTAGAACAGTTTCTGCGGTGTTACACCGCCGCAGATCATTCAGATTGGGTTTCTCACCTCCCTATGGCCCAATTCAGTTACAATAACACTTTGCACTCTTCTTTTGGTTGTTCTTTTTTTTTCTCCAACCATGGCTTTAACCCCGCCTTTAACATGGAGCACAGCTGTGGTTCTAAGGTTGAAGCGGTGGTGGACTTTGCCAAGACTATCAAGAAAGTTCACCAGGGGGTTTCCACAAGTTTGGAGGCGGCAATTCAAGTTTATAAGGATAATGCTGATGGAAACGCTGAGTGGGTCCAGCATATAGGGAAGGGGATCTCGTGATGATTGATGCTCATAACATCCCTATCAAGCAGCCTTGAAAGAAGCTGGGACCAAAGAGGATTGGCCCTTACCGCGTTGTTAGAAAGGTGAACCATGCATCATACCAGCTTGATCTTCCCTCTCCATATCAGATCTTCTCCATCTTCCATGAGAGTAAAATGACATTGTTTGAGGTCCCCCCACCAGAGACTCCTGACGCCTACCTTGTGGATGGGGCGCCAGAGTGGGAGGTGGAAGAAATAGTTGCCTCCCGCCGTTTTAAAAAAAGACTTGAGTACCTGGTATCCTGGAAGAGGTTTGACACTGCAGAAAACAGTTAGGTCCCAGCATACAACTGTGTGCATGCCCAAGATCTGATTGAAGCCTTCCATAAGCGGTTCCCCCAGGCTGCTGGATCTCAACCCAAACCGACCATTGCTGCCATGAAGTTGGCCCCAGCCCACAAGAACTTTTCCCTTGCGCAAGCCCTTGGAGGGGGGTTAAGCTCCATCAGAAGAAGAGGATAATGTCATGGTCAAATGACATCATAGTGGGGACTGACCCTAAAGATAATGCTGGGCGACAGGAGGCCCAGAAGGTGAAGCTTCAGGCCCTCCCTGACCTCAGGCACACGCCAGACAAACGCTGGGTACAAGCCAAGTATGCCCAGGTTGGCACTAGTGAGGTGCCTAATGCCCAGCCCCAACATCAGCCCAGGCGCTAAAATGGACAGTTTGCACAATTAACCGGATAGTTCAATTTGGTTAGTCGAAAAATGGGGATTTGAAACCCATACCATGTATGAAATCATGTGCTTGGGTCAGATCCAACTTTAATTGATTACTTGAGTGAAGTCAGTTTTGTAGTTTGCTACCAATTCAGATGGTAGTGTTTGCCTATTGGTGGATTGGTGCTTGGGACCACTTTGGCAGACCCCCAAATTCCCTCAATGAAGTTTGATTATGTTTTCTTTAACCAACATTCCTTGTTTGTCAACTTCCTAATAAAAATTTTCCCGTTTTACTGTTTTTATTAAATGTTATTAAAATGATCATGTGTGTGGACCCCTTCAAGGAGGTCTCGCGCTACATTAACCATTCCATTTCCACTATGAAAAGCTTATCCTCTCATGAACCATTGGTTCGCCCAGGTTTCCTCCAACCTGGGACGTTTACCCCTTTTTCCCTTGTGCACTGCATCATTTTTGGGTGGTTATTTATCTCACTTCTCTGCTTTAGTTATTATTGTTCCAGCACCCTCTGCTGAGCTCTAGTAGCTTTGGTATTAATGGCTAGTTTCCTTGCGTTGGCTCTGAGCACTGAGCACCACCACGCTGGAAACAGGAGAGTTATAGACACTCTCCTTACACGGACACTCTCAGCCACTGAGAGGAACTACAACATAACTGAGCATTAATGCTTGTGGTCATTTATGCCTGTAAACAGTTTTGGGTGTACATCCACAGAATGCACTTCAAAGTGGTGAAGGACCACTTCTTGTTGTGTTGGCTCCACAATTTGAGAGAACCAGAAGATGACTGGCCTGATGGGCACTAAAGCTACAGGATTACAATTATGAGATTGTCCACTGAGTGGGGGCTTCTCACCAGAATGTGGATGGCTTATCATGGTTACCAATGGCCCAGATGGTATACCAGCAGGTGGATGAGTTATTCCTGAGAATAGTAAATTGAGAAATTGGTAATGAGCCCCAAGAAAATCCAAGGTGCACTTTGAAAAGTGATGGAAAACACTGAGACCATAGATGGACAAGTTTTTAAGACAATTAATGGGAAGCGGTTACTAATTCTAAAGCTGTCAGAAAGAGCAGCTATCATTCAAGCTGCTCATAAGGCTTTTGGGCATAGAGGCCTGAGAAAAATTACTAACTATATTTGCCAGTACTATTGGGAGTCAATCAACTATGATGTCAAAGACTATCTAGTTTGTTGTGTTGAGTGCCAGTTGCACAAGCCACATAAGAATACAACTGGATACTGACTGGTATGCCCTGGATTTGCTTGATATACAGTGTCCATCGATGTGATAGGGCCACTGACAATGAGCACAGGGGGAGTCAAGTACATTATAGTTGCAATTGATCATCTGACAAGTTGGGTCAAAATGAAGGCCCTGGTGAAAGTAGATGATATCAGTACCAAAAAGTTCATCCTGGATCAAGTAGTATACCAACATGGATTTCCACAGGTCCTGCTGAGTGACAATGAGACAAACTTCACATTGCATGTGATACCACAGTTAAATGAAATAATGGAAATCTGTTATTTTATGTCTGTACTCTACCAGCTGGAGACAAACGGACTGTTGGAATGAGTTAATAAAAAAATGGCCATGATGCTGAGGAAGATGGTTGCAGGAAGAAATTTTGTGTGGGGAACGTACTTGAGTTTGGTGACGTTTGCCTACATTATCAGTCATCATACAGCAACAAGAAAAATGTCATTTGAGTTGTTATATGGGAGAAAGGCTGCGTTGCTACTGATTTTATATTTAGTGGTGGAACCAACATTGGGGATGAGTGCCAAGCAGTACCTGAACTGATTGACAAATATCCTGATTAAAATGCAATCATAAGCATTTGATATGACTTTGAAGAAAAGGATATGAGCAAAAGTGATGGATAAGAACTGAATAGCCTTATCAGAATATCAATAGGTGAAAGAGTTGCCTATTGTAATATATATGGTCTTGGTAGAAGAAAAAAACTGGATGCGTTGTGGTTAGGTCCATTTAAAATTATTGCCAAGACAGCAATGGATGCCTATTCCATCAAGAACCTCTTAGATGAAAGAGTAGTCAATTGAGTCCATGCTAAGTATTTGAAGCAATAGATCAATGAAAAATATAAAAGAGTTCCTTAAGGACCACTGAACCATTAAGTTGGTTATGTCCTAGTGATTAGGTCAAGTCCAAATAGGGACCTTAGAACCATAGAAAACTGGCAGGTGTAAGGACACCTAGGATCCAGCTTGGGGAAAAAAATTAAAAAGATGGACCGCTGAATTAAAACAAGGTCATATCCCATGGAAAAAAGAAGAAGAAAAATAAAGGATTAATAAAAATACTGGGGAAAAAGATTATTAAAATTGCATAGAAAAAACTAAAATATTTATAATTTTTATTTTTTATTGATTATCCTTGATTTGGGGATAATTCTGCCTGTCATTTTTTGGGAGAGGAAGGATGGATCACAGTAGGAGTAATTACCCATCAAAATCTATGTGAGATCAGACGCTAGCAAGGGCTAAACCTACATGAAACCAAGTTCATTGAGTGGATGCAGATCTCTGCAAGAAAGTGACTAGGGGAAGGGAAACTGAGATGTTGAAAGAAGCCAAATGTGATACCCCAGAGTGAGGAGGGAAGCAACAGTACAGGAAGAGGCAGTCATCAAATAACCCTGAGTAATCCTAATATGGCACCAGAGCTGGAAGATTGGTCTTAAGCACTTGCTGATGGGCTTTGTTAAGAACACTGGACATATGGGCCAGCAATGAACAAGGAATACTAGACAGGGGTTGCTAAATTAAGCCCCCTATCAAAGCCATCTGCAGAAGATACCAATGGGATGTGCCAGAAATGAGATAGTTGTGCAAGGAGTGAATGGCATCCTGCAAGCAATGACTATGAGCTTCTTGGAAGCTAAAGCAGAAAGAGCAATGGAAGCCAGGAGAGGCTGGAAGCTTTGTGGCCCAACTTCAAAGAACTTGGCCAGCAAAGCAAAGAGCATAAGCCATGATATCCCAATCTAGAATGTTTTCAAGATCAGAAGAATTCAGCACTATGGATAAAGCCTCAGCGACTTGGGCTTTTAATTATGTGTAGGGGAGTTTGAAATGAATGCTGTTGCCAATGGTGAGTTCAGTGGCCAATACAGCTGTCTTGTAGTACTGACTGAGTCATAAGAGGAACTCTGGAAGCAAGTCTGCCCTGGTGAGAAAGGAATGATCAAGAGCAAAGAGCATTATTTTAGAAGCATCAATGATGATGTTAGGTGCATCTGCAAAAGGAGCCAAATCCAGAAGAGTGTCAAAATCTAACTTTAGAATTGATGACAGAGGAAGGATTAGCTGCAAGTCATTTGAGATGATTACTAATCTGGTTTCAGTGGGGTTAGTTACCATTTTTGGTAATTCCATGGAAGGACTAGCCACTGGTGCCAGACTCATAGTATGAGTCCTGGAAGTACTGTAGAAGAGGTTCCATTGTGTATCCCAACTCATCTACTGGAAGAGTCAAAGATCTTGATCAGACAAACTGTTGAGCAGCTGTTGGTACTATAACTTGGAATTTAATATATGAGCTGGATAAGAGGGGGATGTTGGACTTATATGATAGTCAACATTATGCACTCTGAAATCAATTAAGCTCTAATTTTGGAGAAATTTATCTCAAACTTAATGGAATAAGCTCTCCAGAGAAGAATTAAGAATGATATGAGCTAAAAGGTTATGAGAAGAAAATAACAAGGGTAAACACAAATGAATATTCTTAATTGGGCTACAAAAATAATTGATGGCAAGAGTCTCCTTTTGAGGATGAGGAGAAAATCAGGAAATCAAGGATACTGGACTAAGAATACTGAATATGACAGCAGGTTATATACCCTGATGGGGGAAAACTAAATCCTGGAATTATATTGTCATAAGTAAATTGGCCAGCCCAGCATGACAGAAGATAATGGGGACTGCACTCTGAGTAGGCAGTAGTGAGGAGGAAGAGGAAGAGATCTGCATACTGAAGGTTGTCCTGAGCAGTATTAAGTACTGGTGATTGTACTCCAATTGAGCAAATGAAGTATTTGACTGAGTGTCCAAAGTGGTATTCACCTGCCCTGGTCCTTTTCTTGATAGAAATCTAGGCAAGAGGGGGATGTGTTAGATTTTTACCCATATTTCTAGCTGGCTAGATTATCAGGAATTGCTAGAGGATAATTCTATAATACAAGGTTTATTAGAAATTGGTTGACCCCAGTTTTGGGGTAAGTATGTTTGGGGAATTTTAGGATATTTGTCTAGTCAGATCCATTGGGGATTGATTTGGATGAATGCTTAAGATCTCATTGGGCAGAATTGCCAACAAAATTGGGGCATCTGATAGTTAATTAACTATCAGGTGTACCAATTAGGATCGGTTAGGTTTTATCCTCAACTGATAGGAAATTTAGAGAAAGTTGTGAGGTGAGTGATGCTGCCTGTAACTAGTGAATCAATCAGTTGGTTCACAACCTGCCTTAATAGGTAACAAGTCCCATTACCTAAGCAGGTCACTTGCCAAGTATGGTTAGTTCATTTAGATTGAGAGGAAAATGTTAGGGATATATTTTCTGACTCTTTCTGTTTTAGGTCTCAAGGATATCCAACCATGGAATTCTAGCCAGAATAGGGAAGATCATTGCTGATGAGATGAGGATGGATGATTCAATGGCAACAGCTGCTATTTTATCAAGGAGATATCAACCAAGGGTTGGGCACCAAATCCCCCACTATAAATTCCCTAGAATTTACTAATAAAGGATAGTAGTTTTTACTATATAAGTATACAGTAGATATACCTATCACTTTTATTTAAGTCTCAGCTTAGTAAACTTTATCAGTATCCATTTGTTCTATTCTTTTTCAGGGATATTATTGCTGTGTACAATAATTAGGAGACTCTTTAAGATAAAGAGTAAGGATCTGAGAAGGGATCCAGAGAAGAAGTGGAATCAAATTTGGGGATTACTACCAACTGTATCAAACCAGAGAAACTGTAAATGGGAATCTAAGAAAAGATTGGGCTAGATGGTATGAGGAAATAAATCCCTATTTCAAGATATCATAAGTATTTTGAGAGGAAATACTGGCTGAGCATTGGGCAATATTTAATACTTCTATTCAACTACAGATAATAGTTATCATACTATTATCAATCGATCATATCAACTATTATACAATGCAGAAGAATTGCACAAAACCTGAACCTATGCAAGTAATAAGTTCATAGGGGTTATTGGCCAAAAAAATCAAAACCCATATATTTTTACAGTCCTATTTGCTTAGAGCCTAATTTTCTATACATGTATATAAAACTTGTAAAATTAATTGTACAAAGTTGACTTAACATATATACAAATGATAATCATATTAGCAAAAGATAAAACCTGCTAACTAAAACTATTTGTGCTAAATTGAAGGTTTATCTTAAAGTTTTTAGGTATACTCAACTCAAGTTTTTTAAGCTGCTGATTTCACAGTATAAACTTCCAGGAATTACTCTGCTTTTAAAAATGGTGGATAGATGCATATGTTCAAATGATTTGATCTTATAATAATCATAGATTTAAGTATAAAATATAGCTCTTAATTAGCAAGTTTTAATAAATTTGAGCTTTAATATTCACTTAATCTGCTCAGCTTTAAAACAGCTAAAAGCTAAAAAGGTACACATTTAAATCCATACATTAAAAACTTAAAAATGCAATTAAATAAGCGATTGCATAACAAAAATAAATATTTATTTAGACAAGCTTTAAAATCTTACTTTTAAGCGGACAAACGTATAATGGCAGAACTACAAATTTGGATAGTGAGTTTGTGAAGAAGGTAATGGACATAAATTGATTTCAGGGTAATTGAGTGAGTCGATCAAAGGTTGGATTGCAGTTTGCTTAAACTAGTTAGGAAATGACCAAACAAGTTTAAAATACCTTCTAGCAGATAAATTCCATAGAAACGCGTCGTTATGAATTTGAGTCAAAGGCGGCATAAATATCAAGTATCTGATGAGAGGCAACTAAAGCTTGAGTTAATAACCGAGGAAAATATTGTTATTATGACTTTAAAAATACCTCTAAGTTTTTCTACATCAACACAGATATAGTCCCACCAGCAGCATCCAGGTGAATTTGTTTGCAATAAAGGTTCATCGAGGTATTTTGAAGCAATGAATATAGCTGCTGCCGCAATTACAGCTGGATCGTGAGTTAAACACAATGTAGTCCTAAAGCTAAATTGCAAGGTAAACAAAATAGAGGAATGAATAGATACCTATCGTTGATAAAAGCCCAAGCAGCCCGAGAAAGTTGATCAGAACCTAAGCGTAAAATTAGATAAGAAAAAACGTACATTTAAGCGCTTTTGTATACTCAATCATTTGCTTATAAGGATGATCGATTTCAAGATCAAAACAACAGGACTGAAGAAGCAACTCTTCATAGAAAATGATAACCTGCTTCCAATTCTTGAACTCCTAAAAAGTCCGTAAATAAACTAAAAACGAAATAAAGTCTACCTTTGATTCCCTATCAACAACCAGGTTTTCATTTTTACTGCAGTGCTTCATAGCATCTCTAACGCAATCATCCAAATGCCGTCCACACTCTTCTGTTTTAGTCGCTAAATAGAGGCAAGCGGCACCGACGTCCTTTAGGGAGTTTAGAGCAAAAAAACTTGACTTACGTAATAATGATGATTTTTAAAACTGTTTCTCAAGAAGAAACGATGAAAAAAGACGCAAGCAGAAGCGATGACCACTTGTGTTCTATGAAAAATAAAAGAAATGCCATTATTGTAGTAAAAAGGATATTATTCTTACACTCTAAGAGAAGCCCCCAGCGAAATTATGAATAGGCAACCTTTAGAGCGAGAACTACGCTCTTCTTCCATGCTTTTCCCAGCTAACCTAGAAGGGGTAAACTCTAGCTCTTCAGGAGTGATTCTCCATTGAGATTTAATAGTTTGGAAGCCTGGCATATTGTACTACAAAAGCTACAAACTAAGGGTTGGAATAATAATGTGCACTAAGCTACTTTGAATTAAATAAAATAGCGTTGACTTACATTGCTAGCTTATCACCAAGGCAGTTTCAAAAACGTTAGAATGGTTCAAATTCACTGGCTTAAAATAGTTTATTGCCTCTTAACCACAATAACCATTTGATTAACACATTCGTTATCCAGCATGATTCAGTTGTTTCTCACGGGGCCCAAATGTGACTATCGACAAATTGTCGAATGCCAGGAAGCTAGAAAAAGTATTAAAAAAGTTATAACCTATTGTCCCAATTGTCCAAATCACCAAATATGTTTGGCTTGTTTTAACGAATACCATAATATACTGTAATATAATATAATATTTTGTCATAAATATAAATTAATAAAAAATATAGTATAATATAAATATTTCTAATTATATATATATATATATATATATATATATAAATGAATGTCTGTATGTATGTATGTATGTATGTATGTATGTATGTATGTATGTATGTATGTATGTATGTATGTATGTATGTATGTATGTATGTATGTATGTATGTATGTATGTATGTATGTATGTATGTATGTATGTATGTATGTATGTATGTATGTATGTATGTATGTATGTATGTATGTATGTATGTATGTATGTATGTATGTATGTATGTATGTATGTATGTATGTATGTATGTATGTATGTATGTATGTATGTATGTATGTATGTATGTATGTATGTATGTATGTATGTATGTATGTATGTATGTATGTATGTATGTATGTATGTATGTATGTATGTATGTATGTATGTATGTATGTTCCGAATGCATTCCTATACCATTCATCCAATTGTGATAAAACTTTAGTGAGTTATTGTGTACATGCCTGAGAAGGTTTAAGAATTTTAAAAAATATTATTTTAGTAGTAAAATAAAAAGTTTTATATGTAACAAGTGAAAATTCTATATATACTTCAAAGGTATTCACTATGTTGTTACAGCTGAGCAGTTTAAATTTGTTTAATTTGATATTTTATATGCTTTTGTTAAGTGGTTAGTGGTCATTTGGCTAATTAGTAAGTTAATTTAAATCAAGACTTTGAATCTAAAGTCCAATTGATTTTAAAAATACTTCCTCTAGTATAATTGGCTCATCTTTCTCTCTCACAAATATCACTTTTTATAACAAAAAGTGAATTGAACAAGAATTGAGAGAGCAATCAACTGCTATAATGCACTGTAATCTTATAGAGCAGTGAACAAAGGCTAACCAACCAAGCCTAGGGAAGTCTAGCCACCCATCTGTGCACAGCATATAGAAACAGACAACTTGCCCATGCCAATAGTGAGTTTTATTAAGAATAATACCAAGGTTGCTGAGATGGACAAACCATCTGCTGACCTTTCTGCCAGCCCAAGCCCTGACATAACTAGAAATGGGGCTGGGTATTCCACCATGTGCATGCCAAGTAACAAACTGGTGACACGAACAACAACAAAATGAACAAATGTGTTGATGGGTATAGAGCCCTAACAAATAGTGCAAATGGTGGGGTTGACTCCCTAGGATTGATGCCCACTGGCACCCAGATGACAAGTGCAACCTTCCAGGAGTGAGGCCCAACACTGAGAACAGTGAAGTCAGGAATATTCCCCAGTGAACCTCAATCAGCAGGGGGGACTGGGGCCTCACAGGGTGAGAAAATTCTTGCCAATAACGCAAAAAACCTGGATGAGGTATTGGTAGGATCTGAAACTGACTCAGATTTAAATAATAAAAATTGGCAATTCAAACCAATGGAGCCAAGCAATAAAAGGCTTTCTTCTGACATGGAGAAACTTACTGAATCAGCTCAGGGTATTTGGGTGAAGAACAAGTCAGATGCCAATCCTGAAACAGCCCAGTCAGGGGGGCAAATGGTCCCTGGCCAAAATCAATTTGGTAGCATGAGTAACTCATTGGGTGGAATGCCTGATATGCAATCAAGTGCAATCCCTGATAAAGGTATTCTGACAGGGGGCCATAGCTCAACAATGTATCGATGGCTGATCCCAAATATCCAATCACCAAACTAAGCCAATCCATTGAGGACCAACCAAAGTGGGGTGACTCTATATTGGGGACCAAATCTGAGGGATTGGACACCTGAGAGGGATCAGCAAAAAAACTTGAAGTATTATTGGAAGGGGGAAACTCCAACAGCGGTCAAGTTGATGGCCAGAGCCCCAGTTAAATTTACACCAATACAGTCAAACATGTTAGTATGTCGAGGTGTGTTTGCCTGCAAGGTCAAACAATGGGAGGCCCTCCAGTTTCTGTACTCTACGATGACTCAGTGGGTCTCTAAAGGAATCAAGCCAGCTATCACAGCTATATGGCATGACCATAAATTTTCCACCAGAGTAGCCAAATGCTGGCTTGACACCCAAATCTTGATCAATATGGTAGTACAATTCAAGGCATCCCAAGTTCAAACTGAAGATGCCCTGGATTGGATGAAAATCTCCGTGGACTACAAGGTGATAGAGGCCACCATCCGCAAAGATTTAAAACTGGTGAATGCAAAAGCCTGGATGGAGGCTGGCATTGACCTATTAAACATGATGGAATACAACAAAGTGGGCATTATGGCACATTATGCCCAAGCTGTCGGGAGCTTGGGCCTCAACTCAACAAATTTAGCTAAATATTCTAGATATTTCCTGAATGCATCTACGGCCCTTGAATGGGACAGACACTCCATTCTGGTGGACACAGCTCTGTAATGGTATAACATTACTTTCTCTTCAGAGGAGGCACTACCGTGGATCATGGCTAGGTTCAAGGCAACTGAGGCCTTACACTGGTCATATACCCATATTCCACCTGCCACCACATCAGACCTGATGAAAGCGGGCTGGACAAAGGAAAAGGCAGTGGAATGAGGACCCTTTCAGGATTAGTCACTGGAAGAAGCCATCAACTGGTCCACCAATGGATTCACATCAATGGAGATGAAATACTGATTCTGAGCGGGGGCCAGTATGGACCTATGCATGAATGGGCAGAACTGGGGGTGACCAAGCTGATTCACAAAACCCTCAGAGGCCACCCATTCCTGATTGCAAAGTGGAAAATCTGGCATGACGCTGCAACACTCGCCAAGGCTGCAGACTGGGAAGCGGTGGGGTTCACCCCCCAATCAGCCAACTGTGGATGGAGCACGAGATCTCGCCACAGGCAGCAACAGCAATGAAAGAGGTCATGACCCCAGACTTGGGCTGAGAATGGCTCAAAGTGGGTATCCACATCAAAACTATCCAGGATTGGAAGCAACCCTTCCCAGAACTGATGATAGCTGCCTCATATGCCGCCAAAGGCTTCACCCCCTCAGAAGCATTTCAATGGTGTGAAGCGGGGGTTCTGGTGGACATGGCATGGGTATTCACAGATAGGGGCTGAAACAGCATTCTGTAAGGGACTGGTGTCAGCATAGCTTGATTACACTGGAGGTCCTCCAACAATACCTCCACCCAACGTGTGGCCTGGAATCCGCTCTCAAATGGTACTAACTGGGGTTCTCACCAGCGGATGCCCTAGAGTGGCAAAGCCTGGAGATTGGAGCGCAAATAGCTAAAAGTATCAACCACTGTGGTATCAACAGTCGCCAACTTGAAGCATTCCTCAGCCGGGGTTTCAGCCTCAACAAATCAGTAAGTTAGATTCTGAAAGGAAAGACCCCTGCTGATGTACCCAAACCAAGCGTGAAATCAAAATTGTACAGCGCAGTGGTGGTGCATACTGAGGACAACACCTGGAATGGAGCAGGGAGCCACATCAAATATATCTGTCAATTGATCAGCGGGGGCTTTACAGATCACCAGGCACCAAAATCATACCTTAAAGATGCTATCTGAATCCACCTACAACTAGTGGAGGAGGAAGAATGGTCTGATTTAATTCTGTCAATTTACCAGGAACTAGATGAAGTCCTAGCTAGAGGGGACTTTGATCATCACTGGGTCCCCAAATGGAGCTATATAGATATAGCAATCCCAGGCGAGTTGGACCACAAGAAGCTCCTCAAAATTGGCATCAAGTACAAGGGGAGTTATCTGCAAATGGAGCCAACCAGATACACCAACCAAATGGCAAGGTGGGTTACCTTCCAGAACCTCTCCACCAACTGCAAATGGGAGTGGGTGCACAAAGTAATCTGGATCAGGTTGTTGTACTATGGGGAAGTATGCAAATTCTGCCAAGCTGGTGGAGATTACATCGCAAAGTGCCTCCACCCTCAGACAGTGGAAGCACTGTACAAACTGGCTCCCTGGATGAAACTGAATAAGATTGCTCTACCCAGATTCATCTGCCTGCCCAGCCTTGATAGGGTAGTGTATGTTGAACAGGAGGATGCCAAACAAGTGTGCCAGTTCTGCTATCAGACTGGCCACACTATGGTTCAATGCCACCATCATAAAGGTAAAACTACTTGGGAGTACAAATATGACCCTGTTGGGGAAATTACCAAGGTGGGCACTAAGACCTTCCTCCTCCCAAAAGCCAGAGAATGGATCCCACAAAACTTAATGGAGGTAGTGGATATGAAATGCCAACGACAAGAATTAGACCTGGCATACAGAGAGGTGTGGGAATGGGAAACAGCAAAATGATCTGAAGCAGACAATGAACTGTTTATAGATCTGAACCTTGAATCTTATGCAATGGATGAGGGAACCAGCCCAGGACCAGCAGAGAAACGTCCAACCCAAGTGGAATGGATGGTCTGGGAGGAGGAGAGATGGCAGAAGGCGAACCCAAAGAGGTCTTCCAAGCATGGGTGGCCACAGGATTCCAACAAGTTGAAATTGAAGCCTGATAAGATGAAAGGGAGTAAAAAAATGAATCAGAAGTCATTGGCAAATGAGCCCAAGGTGACCGGAGAAAAATTTGCAGGAAAGTTGAGATTGACAAAATCAACTGTGCAATCACCAACTAAAAAATTGAGTTCTGCCAATAAATCAAATGAAGGGATGTGAATACAGCTGATGGACAAGAGCAAATATGCCAGTCCACCCAAAGAAAATAAGGGGTACCCAGACCCAATCATAAAACCATCCCTTTTAACCATTGACAGGGAGACAGGGATGGTGACCAAATTCCCAGTGCACAGGATGCCTAGGAACATAATCCCAGTCCCAACCAACTGACCCCAAAAACCAAATATCACACCCCGCCAACCATTGACACCACCACCAACGACCAACCTGACCTCTATATGTGACTTGATTCACAACCCAGACAATGCTAAAGCTCATACCCATGGGTCAGGAAGCCAGAAATGAGGATAGTGACTACAAATGCTTGAGGGATGGTGAGCATACAAATGAGGAGGAGGAAAATGCACCACTTAAAAACTAATAATAATATTGACCTAATTTTTATTTCAGAAACACAAGCTGTAACCAAAAAGAAATGGTGCTGAGCTTGAACTGTGACATGAAAAACCATCCGTGGTCCTGCCAGATAGGCTACCAAGCCTTATGGATGGAACACGTGGCAATAGTCACAATGGACAAGAAAATATACCTGAAATTTGTGGAAGAAACTCATGCCAGTAGGATCTTGATAGCAATGGCTACAAACAGAGAAACTGGCAGGAGCATACAGGTGGTAGCAGTCTATGCCCTGCTGAAGCTCCACAAAAACTGTATTTTTTGGAATTTCTTAGCGGAAGTGCCATCTGAAGTGACGAACATGATAGCAGGTGACCTGAACCGCTGGAAAATGCAAGTCAGGATACATACCTGACAAGAGAACGCCCCAACAGTAAAGCTGATGAGATGCTTGATTACCTAGTTAAATTGGGGATGTGCTAACAATTGATGAGGAGGAGGATGACCTGGCCAATCTAATGTGGTGGACATATGATGCTGCTGGATCCCCACTATCAGGATCATGGTTAGACTAAATCCTCATATCATTGGACCTCAGGCTGATGACGTCCAACAGCGAGGTTAGCATAAATGCCAAAAGTGACCACATGGTCATCTGGGTGGAGATTGACCTTGACAAACCTCCGAGGAACCACAAGTGGCAATTGGCACCAGCCACATTGAGGAATGGTGGTTGGTGCTGAATGGTAGATGCAGGACTGGATTGGCTAATAGCACATCTGGACAACTTCCTGGAGCTAGACCCTCTAGAAAGATGGACCCAGATCAAAATGAAGATGAAACACAATAGTATGAAGTTTGAAAAAGTGACCCCCTACAAGTGAACAGCTGCCATGAAGCAACTGAAGTCTAAATTAGGAAACCTGAGGATCACCTGCTGGGAATATGAGGACTGGTGGAGCGAGTACCAAACAACGCATAAAAAATATCAGGCTATAATGATTAAACAAGACTCAGAGAGATGGACCAATGCAACTTACCAATATCAGAGCTTAGTGGGGATGATGACCAAAGAGGGCCTTAAACACCTCAAGGAAATCTGAACTAAGGCTAGGGTATGGGAAGTGGAGACAGCAGATGAGGAAGTATCAACAGGCCCCAAAATAATCAAGCATGAAGTCAAGCTTTTTTATGGCAATCTATTCCAACAGCTAGAAATGAGCAAATTGGTGACAAAAACCCTTATTGACCTGGCCAAGCTAGCACTGGGTGGCTGTATGCCAGAAGACATCGCCAAGCTATCTGCCAAAATCTCTGTCGATGAAGTTAAGAGGGCACTAAAGGTGTTACCAAGAGTAAAAGCACCAGGCCCTGACAATATGTGTGCAGAAATATACAGCATATTCTGAGACTGCATCACGCCGGAGCTCAAATCCCTCTTTAACCACTGTTTGACCCATGGCAAACAAGTTCCAGGAGGACATGAGACCCAAATTGTACTTCTGTACAAAAAAGGCCTCAGATACCAACTTCAGAACTGGTGCCCAATTGCACTATCAAATGCTGATTATAAACTGCTCACACGCATACTATCTGTCAGAATCCGGAAAAGGTTATGCTCACTAGTGCTATGTGCTACTGGATCCCACAATAAAATATTTAAAATAAATAATAAACTCTTAAGAAAACTAAGTTTTTTCTTTTTGTTAAAGTTTTTTATATTTTTTATTGTTTATGTGGGGCAAACCAGGAAAAGGTCCTTTTTTGATACTAGTATATCATATTTAAACTAGTTCTGATCCTTGGGGCCATGGAAATTTGAGGCTAAAGTATTATAAAGCTGAATCATCTAAATTAGGAAATATAGGCTTTCAGCCTATCAGATTGAGGATAAATATTTTGTGGCAAAACTGATCCATGTGGTAATGATTTGATAAATTGTATCCAATCACCAGCAGGTAAAATCTTCTCACCTTGGGGGTGTTCAGATCTGAGTGGTAATGATTTGTTAATTTGCACCCAATCATCAATGGGTAAAATCTTCTCACCTTGGGGAAAAACAGCCTCATGCAATAATGAACACCTCAAATTTGGCCGAGAAGTCGGAGCAATCCTATTTCAGTTCTTACCTCATTATGCTGATTTTGGGTGTAAATCATATTTTCCTGATAGATAGGGTTCCGCCGAGAGTCTGTCAAGGTCTTTTTGCCATTGGTATTCATATCATTGATAACCACAATATTATTCAAAGATCGGACTCCAACATTCTTTTCCAAAAGTTGAGAAGGAGAATGTCTGACACTTTCTAATCAGCTGATGGCAACAGCACCACACATGCTCCATAGGGCCCAACACAGTTTATTAAAGGCCATAGTATATGGGACAGCATAGGTTCAGTCCAGAGCATACTCTAGGACATGAGGGGCATCGAACAAGGATACCATATGTTCCTCAACATAGAAAAGGCATATGACCAAGTAGCATGGTCATTCCTATATGAGGCACTGAAGGCAGTCGTTATCCCCAACATGTTTCAGGCATGGATAATGACACTATACTCAGGTCTGGTAATGAAGGTTATGGTCACAGATGGTGCAACTAACAAAATCTCTGTCAGGCAAGGTCTCCTCCAAGGAGACCCCATGTCACCAATACTCTTCAACTTTGCAGCTAACATTCTACTGGCAGCAGCAGACACAAAGCTTCAGGGTTTAGTCTACCCTAACCAAATGTCACTGAAGATGCTAGTATTCATGGATGATACAATTGTAGGAATAAGCTCCTCAACTGACCTCCAAAGCGCTGAGGATCTATTAAACCTTTACCAGCTTGCATCAAATGCAAAAATAAATTTGGCAAAAACCTCAGTGATGAGGGTCAGCAACCCAAACTTCATCCTGCCAACTGACACAACACCAATTATAAGCTCCCAGACAGTCCGATATCTCAGGATACTCTTCAATGACAAGGGACCAGCTGTACTGAAGACCAAACAAGAATTATTAACAAGCTTATTGTTCCAAATGTCATGCTGGAAAAGCGTCAGACTATGCCTCAAGGAGAAAGTGCAGGTGATAAATATCTTCATCTTCTCAAAGCTATGGTATGTTGCTCACATGCTGCCGATGAGCCTGAACCTAGAGAAGAAAATCAGGTCAATGCTCCAAACTTTCCTGTGGTTCAAGGCAAAGGTGGCACCAATTCCACTGGAAGCCCTGTCAAAACCAAAAAATGAAGGAGGCATGAGCCTACTAGACTTTGAATCTTACACCTGGCACATATGGGAGAAGTCATTTCTGAAGCTAACACAGACACACATGCGCTGCCCAACTCTAGTATGGGGTGTGAACTGGGCAAGGGCTCAAGGCCTCCAAGAGCCAATCTCCCCCTGATTGTTACATGAATGGATAGTGAACCACCCAAAGATACCTTCACAAAAAGGAGCTCCATACTACTGGTGACTCTGCAATTGGGCTGTGTGCCAGGGTGGGTGGTCATTCAAAAAATTGGACCAAGAGGTTGATTAAATTCAAAGGGATATCAAAGCACATAATTCTACAATGATTACTGCAATAAGCTGGGAGGAACATAACTGAATTGCCAATAAATATACAACCAAGTCAATCAGAATTAGGTACAAATCAATACTGATAGAATATGAGGATCCACTTCCAAAACTGGGGTGCAATCCACCCACCCACAAATCCTTAATGACTAGACTACTGAAGGCCACAACACCAACTACCCAATGAAGGAGTTGATTTGGGCCTGAACACCACTTGGTTACAGCCAAACAGTGGTCAGTAACATGGCAGATCCTTAATCAGGTATTCAAATTAGGCAAGCATAGTGGGCCAGATTACCAGCACAAAGAATACCCCATATATGCCAAACCAGAAGCAGACATAGCACATCACTATTATGAATGCACCGTGTTCAAAAAATACTGGTCCACAATGTGATACATCCTATCAGGTGATCATTTGCCTCCAGGTATACATCCATCGCAGGACCTGTTCTTTACAAAAACCCTGAGAACAGCTCCAATCCAACTACAAGCCTTCATTTACCATCATTGTGTATGGGTAATTTGCTGTGTGCTCGTTGCCAAGGTTATGAGCAACAAGCACCCCCATCACAGAGGTTTGGTATTGAAGACTATTCAGATTATCTCTGATCAGCTCTGCTGGATCTCAAAATTCTCATGCATAATCCCCAGGTGTTATAAGGCCACATGTTTGGCTTTCCCCACTGGATTGCTCATTGCATGCAATGAAGCTACTAATCATCTGAGAATAGTATGGCCTGTAAGCCCACCGCTGCTAGAACTGTGGCTAGCAATGGCAATTGCCAATCAGCAATGGTCTGAGGTGCTAGAACTCTAGCAGCCCAAATCCCCAGTCTTTTTTACCCTCAGCCAAATTGCCTGTATTCTACCCTCCCCTCTTACTTTCCCTTAAATTTATTTAATAAAGTATGAAGTTTTAAAAAAATCTAGCATAATTGGCTCAGCTTTTGGCTCTAAACTTCAACTCATTAAAAGGTCAGTTGTTCCAATCCTGGCATAATCACTTTTTATACACTTTTCTTAAACTCACTGTCAATTCTGTCTGTAATCAAATCTTACAAGCTCTATTTCAGACACTTATCTATATATAAAAAAGCAAATGTGTGTGTGTTTGTGTGTGCACGATGCCCAGCCAAAACTAGAGCATGTAGAGCTCTAGAAAATTTGGCTATATGTGGACGGGAGGGGGTCCGTGTGTACCTCGAAGCCCGATTTTTAATTTTCATAGTAAAATACAAAGGTTTGTATGTAACAAGTTAAAATTTTATGTTTTTAATGAAAATCGGTATATTGTTACGGCCGAGAAGTTTGATATTCGGTTGATTCGATAGTTTAAATGGTTTTGTCGAGCGGTTGGTGGTTTTGGGTTGATTAAGCTTAACGGTTTTAATAAAGAAGTTAGTGATTGGTTGATTCGATAATTTAATTGGTTTTGGTAAGTGTTTGGTGATTTTGGTTGTTTCGATACATTTAGTTTTGGTTACGAAGCTGTAGGTGATTGGTTGATTTTTAATCTAATTATTTTAGCTAAGTGGTTTAGTTAAAAGTATTTTATTCGAGGTAGGCCGACCTGGGGAGGATACCGCACCGATTAAGGGAAATCGAATGTATGGGAAAGGAGGATAAAATCCGGAAAGCCTCCACGCGCGGCGTATGATAGGCCAGGAACTCCACGGACCGCCTTTGCTATTCGCTATCTCGGTTCGGGGCATTGGTGCGTCAAGTGGTTTAGTTAATTCGATAGGTTTAATTGGGTATGGCTCAATGGTTGGTAATTTTGTATTGATTCAATATAATTTGATTTTTTAATATTATCGATACCCATCTACAAATATTAAAAAGAATTGATTAGGATCATCAGGTAAACTTAAAGCCCAAAAACAAATTTGTGCTAAACTGGGTATCAACAAGAATTAGCCAAACTTTTCTTTACAAAACTATCATTCTGTTTATTTATTTATATCGGATGCATTATTTCGAGCAAATAACCAAAAAAGCATCAAACTTGGCACAAGTATCTCTATATATTATTTCTCAAAGGTGTTTTTTTGTCGGTGTGAAATATCTCCCTTAATACTGGATCAAAATTAATGTTTGATACGCCATTTTGAAGATTATTTTTCCCTCTAATGACGAAAAATAAGTAAACTATTATTTTCATAGTAAAATAAAAAGTTTTATATGTAACAAGTGAAACCCCTATATGTTTTCGATGGCATTCAGTATATTGTTACGGCTGAGCAGTTTGATATTCGGTTGATTCGATACTTGAAAGGTTTTGGCAAGCGGTTGGTGGTTTTGGGTTGATTAATAAGCTTAACGGTTTTAATAATGCAGTTAGTGATTGGTTGATATGATAAGTTAATTGGTTTTGGTAAATAGTTGGTGGTTTTGGTTGTTTCGATAAGTTTAGGTTTGATTTACGAATACGAAGCGGATGGAAATTGGTTGATTTGATATATTAATGGTTTTAGTTATTAGTAAGTGGTTGGTGGTTTTGGTTTCGATTTTGTTTAGTTTTGCGAGGCAGTTGGTGATTGGTTGATTTGGTATATTTAATGGTTTTTAACCGAATTTGAAAAAGAAGAAGGTTATCAATTCGACCTGTATGTATGTTTTTTTTCTTTTTTTCTGTTTGTTCGCGCATAACTGAAAATACTGGACCGATTTGGATGATCATCTCCAAAAATAGAGGATGCTCCAACTTAGGTCCCGTTTTACTTTTAAGTATTGGTCAAGTATCTGCCCATTAATTTAGTAAATAAAAAATGGGCTCGGAAGCGATGGATATCTCTATATATTATTTCTCAAATGTGTATTTTTATTGGTATGAAATATCTCTCTTAATACTGTATCAAAATTAATGTTTGATACACCATTTTGAAGATTATTTTTACCTCTAATGACAAAAAATAAGTAAAGATCTTAAAATTAGTGTTTTCATTAAAAAATTATATTTTAAAACTTATATTTTAAAATTTTTATTTAAAAATTACATGTATAAAGTGTCATGGTGGTGCCGAAGTCTTTGAATAGAAGAAGCGTATAAATAACGTACAAACAACGTATAAATGTATAAACAACTTGTCAATCAAATTAAAATAAGTAATACAACATTTGCAAAAGCAGTGGAGCACTATTCTAACTTCAACAATATTGAGGTAGCAAGCGTTTGTTGTCATAATTTCTGAAAAAAGTAAATTTTCTTATAAAAATAGTAAGTTTTTTGTTAAAAAATTAGTAAATATACAAACAATGTGAAAAATATTTTCATTTGAATTTGAAAAAAATTTATTTTGAAATATACATCACACTATTTGTATATTTACTAATTTTTTATTAATATTTTTTCACAACTTCAAAATTAGTTTTTTATTTAAAAATTATTTTTTATTTTCGTTATGTTAATACCAGTTTGCATCATTCGTTATTTGCATTAATCTATTTTTATTGATTAAGTACTATCCATAGGATAGTTATATAAGGAATCCTATTACCGGAAGTGATGCGAAGTATTTGCATGGGTCACCTAGTATATCAATATTTATAATGGGTTATTTTCAGATTGGACTTATTTTTTTAGTACTAGATTCAGATTGGACTTATTGTTTAAGGCAAAAGTTGAGTTTGAGGTGGTATATATATTTATATTTTTTATGTTAAATCAATACTTATAATGGGTTTTCCAGATATATTTTCTAGATACAATATATCAATACTTATAATGGGTTATTTTAAGATTGCCATTATTAATTAAGGAAAAGTTTATCTTGAGGCTGTACATATAATTAAAGATTTTTTGTATATAAATAACTCAAATAGTTTTGGCAAACATATTGCTGTTTGCAGGTAAAATTTATATTGAGATTCTAATCTAGGCACTAAATGTCTATAAAGGAATGTATAATCATTTCAAGTTTTTTATTTTAAAAGAAGTATGCTTTATTATTTAAGGGCTAAGGTTAAGTTATAGCCTATAGTATAAAGCTAAAAACATTATATAATATACATAGGTTTGGGTAACCAAGACACTTTTTATTTATTGTATAATGATGTAAAAAGGAAAAATTTTAGGAGAGTATGTGAGGTAGAATTAATCTATTTTATTGCAAGAGTTGTAAGTTTAGCTGGCTAATTGAAATTTAAAGCTAGGATACTTTAATTTATTTATTTTGGTGTAAATTTCTTTGTTATCTCTGCAGGAGATTGCTATATAGTATCTTTTTAGTGGGATATAATTTTGGTGATTTCACTGGGAGGTAAATTTATAATAGTAGTTTTATTTTATTGTTAATTATTTTTTTGCCTTCAGTGAGAGGTGGAGCTATAGTATTTTTTCCTAAGGAAAATGTTTTTAGCTCCAGTAAGTGGTGGAGGTATATCATTTTTTATTAAGGGAAATAATTTGTTTGGCTCCAATAAGTAGCAGAGCTATGTATTTTTGAGGTGAGTAATAATTTGGTTGGTTCTATTAGGTGACAAAGTTATGCCATTTTTTCTTAAATAAATAATTTAATTAAACAGAGGGATGTGATGCTATATTTATTTTTTGGGTATATAATTTATTTGGTTCAAAAATTGTGAAGCTGTGCAACTTTTCAAGATAAAGATTTGTTTGGCTCCAGTAAATGGTAAAGCTATGCAACTTTTTATGAGTTAAATATTTTATACACCTTTATTAAGGGTAAAGCTATGATATTTTTTAGACAAGTTATTTTTTTGCTCCAATGGGTGATAAAGGTATGCCATTTTTTAAGCAGATATTTTATTTGGTTCAGTAAGTGCAAAGTTATGCTATCTTTGTAGCATATTCTGTTTTTTAAAGCAAGTAATTTTGTTTAGCTTCAAGAGGTAGTGAAGCTATACCATTTTTAATGCTAATATTTTGTTTAGTTCCAGTAAGAGTGGAGCTATGTGATTTATTATTTAAGATAATAAATTTGTTTTACTTCAGTAGGAGGCAGAGCTATGCTATTTTTAGGGCAAATAATTTGTTTAGCTCTAGTAGGAGGTTCAGTCATTTAATTTTTTTAAGATAGGAAAGTTGTATAGCTCCATTAGGCAAGAGGCTATGTTTCTAAGGTAAGTAATTTGTTTAGCTTCAGTAAAAGTGAATCTATGTACTTTTATGGCAAATAATTTGTTTGGCTAGTAGGAGGTAGAGCTATGCTATTTTTTCTTCTTAAGATAACTAATTTGAGTAATTTTAGTTAAAAGTAGCTCTATAACATTTTTTAAGGCAAAAATTCTTTTGTCTGCAGTAAGAAGTGGAGCTATGCTATTTTTTATAAAGGAGAACTTTGGTAGATTATATGATGATAGATAAAGGGACATTAAGCTTTAAATAATATGAAGTGTTAATTTCTGTAATGGATAGTGTTTTCTTTTTTATTGTAATGGTAAAAAGGTTGATAGATTTTTGAATGTAAAAGTATACCTTTCTGTCATAATGGCAAACAGATTGTTTATTTTGAGTGATAGAACTATAATATCTTAGTATGATGGACAATTTGCTACCTTTTGCAAAAATTAGAGTTATAATAATTACTGTTAAATAATAATTAGATATCTTTCATGCTATACAAATATATATAATTTAGTTTAATTGATAATTAAAAGATACATTTATTAACTTTTAGTAACTTAATTTTTATTGAAGTTTAGTTTTCTAGGTTTATAATTAACCTTTTAACATAAACTGAATAAGTTATATATAACTTAAAGCAAGCAGTACTGTTTATTTAGCTTAAGAAATAAACTATACATTTTAAGAAGATATTACTTTATTTATTATTTTATACAGTTAAACTACCTTTTAGGATTAATTTCCAATGTTTAATCTAATTTTGTCTAATTTGATTTTGTGCAAATTTGATAAAATTAAAAATGGTACTATTTTCTTCAATAAATAACTATGGCTAATATTTTAGTGTTTTAATAGAGTGTGATAATATATAATAAAAGTTTATAAAGATATAGATGTAGAATTTAATTAAATGGTCAATATTTATACACTATATTTGAAATTTAATTTAGTTTTGCTGTATATATATTTTTAAGGCATATAATATCTTTTTTATTTTTTTGAATAATAGTTATAAAGTAGAGGAGTGGATAACATAGCAGGGTAGTTCCTGCTCTACTTTGGTTGGGTTTTAATTAAAAAAGGTCTGAAACAGCACAGGCTAAAAAACTTGGCATGGTAAATTTGTCCCAAGATTGACCTACCTCATCTACTTTTTTTATATTTATAACATAAATAGATGTCTGAAAAAGGGAATAGGTGAAGCTTTGAAACCTCAGATTTTTCTGAGGAGGGTTATCAAAGAAATGTTCACCTTGCAAGATCTATCTCTGCTTTCACTCAATCTACACCTGCTAAATTTTTTCCTTTTTTTATGATGCTGAAAATCCTTTAGCCATGCTTACTTCTAAACACTATGGAAAGAAAACTTTGAAGCTCATTGGCCTGCACAGGGTGTGGCTTATATTCCACCTAAGGCATATATGTCATGAAAATGGAAGAAGAAGTTTAGACTGGCCTGCCAGTCAGAATGCATAAGCACCCAGAAAGCAAGCCAGAATGCCAGAGGTATTGCCACACATACAACATTGTATGGAGATGGGCATTGAGAAAAATTAATTGTTGGTGAAGGGCAATAGTGAGTAGCAACCCAATAGCAAACCAAATGGAGATTGCCCCAGACACTGGAGGTCTTACTGCAGGGGGTGGTTCCACAGGTAAGGTTTCTACAAGGTCACTGATAGATGGGTTTAATTCAACTGGGGAGACAAGGGGGCGGATCCTTGCTTGGAGATGGTGGATGTAAGGCCATAAGATCCTAGTATATTGTTGGCAAAAGTTTGTAATGACAGGGTTGAATTGCCAGAAGTATCTAGCTTGCTGAATCCAGTTTATGATGGTAGGGGCCATAGTGACCATCAATACTGGTAGAGCCCATCCAGTATAAGGACCAATAAGCCACCAGAGAAATGCCATCTGTAATGCAGCCAGAAGGATATCAATAAAATCAATATTGATAATTTTCTGAGGCAATTTTTATTGTAAAGAAAAAGTGAAGAAAATTGATCAACAATTTTCTCAGTGAGATGCAATTGATTAAATAATGGTCAATTGATGCAAAGATGAGCTGGGATTGAGACCCTCAATTTTGACCTAACTGGAAAATTATTTGGAAATGGGGGCAGATAAGTTCACTGGAAACCAACATCAAAGAATTTGGTGGCAGTCTGAGTTTCTGTCAGTTTGACCTCAAATGCCCAAACTGAGGCTTGACTGCGTTTTCAATGGTTAATGCAATGGCGTTTGGCCTTACAAGCAGTGGTAATCCTCCAGGGCTACCCCACATAGGGTTGATCCCAATTGGTTGGGAACAGGTTTGGGATGCCCAACCTGACCATGCCCAGTCACTGGGCCATTTGTTTGGTCAAAAGTGTTGCATTGGCCGCAATGCCTGATTTGCTAGAAGGGAGTTTTGAACCCTTGTTGAGGGTATCCGATGCTGCGCCCTGCACATCAGGGATCATCCCCAACAATTTTGGGAGGGGGTCAATTTTGATAATCTGGGTGTTGGGCAAATTGAAACCATTGAGAATTCTGACCAATGAATCAGTCTTTATCCCTTTTTGACTATGTGGAATCTGGTCATTGGGCTTGTTTCCACTCAATTTTGGACTTATTGACTTCATTTCAGCTTTTTGGCACAAATTTCCCCAATTAGATGTACTAGTTCTGCTGAGGTGAGTGTGGGCACTGGTGGAGGGATCTGAAGAGGAAAGGATGGTACCCAGCGCTCATCTACTATGTGGGTGAGGTTGCCCTGGGTAACAAGGGGTACATCCACCCTCTTCAGTACCTTCTTACTCAGAAACAGGAAAAGAGCCCAATTAACACACATGGGACGTTCTCTGGGACTTACAATATATTGAGATGAGCAAAATTTTGGAGCATATGCTTGATAGACCTACTTTTGCATCAGATGATCATGGGAGCTCTGAAGCTCAAAGGGCTGCACAGCCTCAGCCTCAGCCTTAAGTTCCCCCTAGCCCTTATATTAAAATGAGTGAAATATTAGAGCGCGCACCTGATATTCCCCAACAATGTTCCAACCCACTTGCATTTAATACTGACCTTACTTTACTTCCATCTCTTTGCATAGGTCTCTTAGATCCTCAATTTCAATTTAAGCACCCACTTCCCCAAGCGACTTGCCCCACTGCGCCACTTACTGCATATCTAGTATTTCAAGTACCTAGCTTACTTGCATCTGAACCAATTATATACCCACCTTTACAGGTAGCGGCTTTGCCTTCTGAGCTAACCCCAAGCCCTTTTAATTTGCTTTAAATTGACCACCAATTATGCCTACCTCTATAAGTAAAAGTCCTTAACTTATTATATGCAAAAACTGTTTGCTTTATTTTGGTGTAGATCAATTTATAAGCAATAGAAAAAGAACAAAGACAGTTCTATACCTTAGATGTCACCATTATAAACAAAAAGTCCAGGCTCTAAGGCCCCAACCTACATCAGGCATAAGAGGGAGAACTATTATAGAGTGAGGTGGTATGCAAATTGAACAATGGCAAGAATTTGCTATAGTTAACCCCTATGATCCTTTTAGCAATTGTGCTAGATTGATTCTTCTTATTATTGGATGCATGGATCAGCAATGTAAAAAAATGCCATGTGATGCATTGGGTATGTGAAAGTAGATGGTCAGTTGGTACTACACCACAGTACCTAATCTTCAACAGTTGCTGTGAAATGGAGGCATCCATCTAGACCCACCCCTACCATATACACTTTTTGCAACAATTATATAATAGTGGTATTTGGTGAGCAAAAGAGTTTTTTTTGCTTATATTCACCAATATAATGCCGCCCTTGTTTTTAATTTATTTGAAGCTGAAACTGATACATGTCTAGGTTCTGATGCATCATTTGTTCCTTATCAAATTCATATTGAGCTTCACTATATGGAGGGTCTCTTTCATCCAAAGATTTCTTTTTAACCTGCATATGTGCAGCTATATCTGTATGACCCTCAGGAGGCACATGAATACCATTTGAGATGGAATATAAACTTGGATATAACTGATGCATGATCTTGAGACCATGCTTTATGAAGTCAATCCATATATAAATTTATATCAATATGCATTAAGGATTGTTGATGATTTTGCAGCTCAGCATCCCAAGAGCCTTGCATATCTTTAGCCAGATTTGAAATTGGTAACAGAAATAGAAACTGATTGGCAGGTACACAACCTTCCCCAAACATATAAGGTTGCCATACTTTTTCCTTGGGCTCTAGTAGATTGCATTGTTGATATATATAATTACCAGGATATTGTACTCTTTAACCGTGATTACCCTCTTAACTGTATATGTTTCACACACACAATGTATAGCCCCTGTCACTATGTACTTTTACTCCATTATGGTATAGAAGGCTTTCACTATGGGATGACAAAGTTTAATTTAAATGGTGAGCCTTTGCATAAAGTTCTTTCAGCACATAGACATTATCATTAATGTCTCTTTACTCAGCTAAAGAATCTATATTTCTATTTATAGACCATCATCTTATTCAATAACTTTTTGTAGATTGTTGGGATTCAGTTGAGTAATTAAAACTTTGGTAGCTAGAGCATAATAAGCCTATGTTTTGCCCTGAGTCATATAATGGGCTTCATAACTATATGCTACATGAGGGTGCAGATAATAATGCCCAATCTGTTGGGAAGCGTTATCTTTTACCCACTAGCTATGCTAGTTCTTGGCAGTATTTGAATGAGCTTCAGCAGGATGTAATAGCTAACATACACTATCTGGGCAAAATAACTTTTTGTATCACCCTTACAGCTAACCCTAATTGGAGTTAAATAAAAAATGAACTTCTCAATCATCAAATTGCAATGGACCATCCAGAAATAGTAGCACAACTTTTGAGTTAAAAATTAAAGAGTTCATTTGGAATGTAAAGGGTAGTTGCTTTGGAGAATATCAAGGGCATGCTGCAGTAATAGAATATCAGAAGCGTGGTTCACCTCATTATCATTGTGTTGTCTAGATGAAAGCTCACAAAATTTTTTAGCTTTACCCAATAATACAGATGAGCTTATCTGGGCAAAGATTTCAGATTCTAGTCATAGTGGGATTTATTTAAGGTTTAATAAAGGTATATAAAAATGCATGATTTATGGTCCTTGCGGGGTAGAAAATCTAGTGGCTTGTTGTATGGAATCTATTGGTGAGGTACATCAGTGTAAATATGGGTACCAAAATCCTATCAAGGTGCAACACCTGTCCCTGCAGATGGATATCCTACTATCATCACCATTCAGGTACAGGCTGCTCCATGGTCTTCCTATGAAGTTGATGGGCTCCAGATTGATAGCAGCTTAGTGGTACCTTACTCTCCATACCTGACTTGGAAATATAAGGCTCATATTTATGTTGAAAACTATGTTTTTATAAGCACTTTCAAGTATCTTTTAAAATATCTATACAAAGGGAAAATACAATAAATTATGGTTTTAAGGATGATGACTGATGTAATTGTACAAAATTATCTTGATGCTGCCCACAATGTACTTTCCAATATGTATATGCTTGCTACTTTTCTCCCCTAAATGCTATCTGAGAGATGATGGAATTTGCCCATCATTTGATCTCACCTTTGGTTTTCCATCTTCAGTTTTATGCTGATGATGAAGAGAAGATAACATTTACTGCACATACTGATATTTATAATTCTATTGAAGACTGCTGAAATACTATGATAAAAGCATTGTTTAAACGCAACTGTGACTATGGTAATGGTCTTCATCTCACTTATTGGCAGTTTCCTCAATACTTTGTTTAAAATGAGCAGTAATGTATCTGGACGCCCCATAAAACTGGGGCTGTAATTGGAAGGATGTACTTTTGCAACCCCAACCAGTTTAAGAGCTTTTATACTCACCTCCTTTAAACTGACAGGCTGGTTGTAGAAGCTGGGAAGAGTTGTGTACTACCACCAGAGATAATACCACAGTCCACAATACCAATTGTGAAGCATGTAAGGCTTTAGGTCATCTCCACAATAATTGCTATTGGCTTGATACATTAAATGAGGCAGCAATGACTCATTCTGGGCCTTAGCAGCGACATTTATTTGCTATTGCTCTAACATCTGGCCATGTTATAAATCCTCTTGACTTATGCAATCATGATGTTATAAATTATGTGGAATATTCTATGCTGCATTAATTATATTCAGAATGTTCCTGTTCAACTTGAAGAACCACACTTTGATTATGGTTTATATTTGATCTTAAGGGAGCTATCCCACTTTGGGAGGATGTTATCTCAATTCAATATTCCATCCTATCTCCATAGTTAGGATCATAATACCACAATAACATCTGCTGTACCATCTGAAAGTATAGCTACTAGGTTACCAGAAGCTACTATAAGCAAAGCAATTGAAGCTCCTGAATTAGCTATGAACCCTCCTTATAAAGTGAGCCTATAACAGTTCAAGATTACCCTCTAATATTACAAAATGCTACACTATTGAGAAGTCAGTTAAACTTTGGGAAATCTAAGGCATTTGAGTATATTGTACATCAGAATCAGATTTATCCACACCGTGCTCAATTCTTCTTTAAGGGGCTGAAGGTACAGGAAAAAGTATCTTTAGAAAGCTTTGTGTCATGGAAAAAGCAGAAGAAGTTTAGACCAGCCTGCCAGTCAGGATGCATAAGCATCCAAAAAGCAAGCCAGAATGCCAGAGGCATTGCCAACTGAATGACTTGATATGGAGCTGGGCATTGAGAAATGACAAATTGTTGGTGCAGCACAACTGTGAGTATGATCCCAACAATGAACCACAATGAACCCACTCCTGATCCAGGGGGCCTTGCTGCAGGGTGTGGGATCAGCGAGATAGTTTTGATGAGTTCCTTGGCATATGGGGTCATTTCAACTGGGGCAGCAAGGAGACAGATTCTCTCTTGCAATTGGTGGATGTAAGGCCATAAGATGCCCATGTACTGGTACTGGAAGTTCATGATAACAGAGTTGTAGTGCCAAAAATATTGGACTCTCTAAATCCAATTGACAACGGAGGGGGACATAGTGACCAAGAGTACTGGTAGAGCCCATCCAGTATATGGACTGACAGGCCACCAGGGAAACGCCATCAGGGATGTGGTCAGAAGGAATAATACAAATAAAAAAATTGTTTTGGGTTTTTTTGCAAAAATTTTTATTAAAGGAAAAGGAAAAAAATTGACTAACAATTTTCTCAGTGAAATGCAACTGATTAAATAGTGGTCAAATGGGGTAGTGTCAAGCTGGGATTGGGACCCTCAATTTTGACCTAACTGGCAAATTATTCAGGAATTGGCGGGTTTGTTCCTTGGGAACTGACATCAAAAAATTTTGGTGGCAGGCTGAGTTGCTGTCAGTTTGACCTCAAACATCCAAACTGAGGCTCAGCTACGTTTCTGACAGTTGGCGTGATGGCATTTAGCCCAACGAGCGATGGGAATCCCCCAAGGCCACCCCACATAGGGGCAGGTCCATTTGGTTGGGAATGAGTTTTAGGACACCCAACCCGCCCACGCTTGGTTGCTGGGCCATTTGTTTGGTCAGTACCATCACATCAGCTGCAATGCCCAAATTGCTGACAGGGGGCTTCAAACCCTCATCCATGGCACCCAATGCTATAGCCTGATTAACAAGGATGATCCCTGACAACTTTGGAAGGAAGGTGATTTGTTTGATAGATATTAATCAAATTGGAACCGTTGGGTGTTCTGGCCAATACCTCAGTCTTCATGCCTTTCCAGCCATTTGAGATCTGAGCATCAGCCAGATTGCCCCCAAATTAGATCTGACTAATTTAAATTTGACAATCTCGGTGCATATTTTGCTAGTTCCCCATATTAGTTCTGCTGAGGTGAATGTGGGTATTGGGGGTGGGATCTGAAGTGAAAGAGCTG